>VUQH01017780.1:587-19940 GCA_015106775.1 Etroplus canarensis | reverse complement strand
TGGGAATGTGCAAAGATCCAAAACTTCTGGAAGGATTTTATACAATGTTTGTCGGAAATGTGTAATACCAAAGTCCCTTTAAATGCTAAACTATGTGTGCTTGGAATATACTCAGAGAACTTTCTACAAACACAGAAACAGTATGCAGTTTTGGACTTTGGACTTCTACAAGCCAGGAGAGCTATTGCACTATGCTGGGAGAGTATGGACGCTCCTACAATGAAAATGTGGATGAAGGAACTTTCTGAATGTATTGGACTGGAAAGATTAACATACATTGCCAAAGGCAAACAAAAAGACTTTGATAAACTCTGGGAAACATATATAAATATGATGACAAATGAAAGTGCTAGATTTTTCTGAAACTTGCAAATGCTGTAAAATGTAGCCCCCCATTTTCTTTCTTTCTTTCTTCCCCCACCTTTTTTTTCTCTAAATGTATTTATTTTTTATTTTCTATATATAATTTTTTTTCTATTTTATCTTTTTAATTTTTATTTATTTATTTATTCATTCCTTCCTTAATAATTTATTAACTAGTCCAATTTCATTGTGTTTATTCAGATTGAGGGATGATGCAAGGGTATACAGTTTGTGTGTATAGTGGGTATATGTATGTATGTGTATATGTTAAGTGTTTGTGAAAAAGACAATAAACATACTGGCAAAAAAAAAGCATAGCTAGGCTTTCTTTGCGTTAGCTGCCTCGAGTGGTGACAGGTATTATTTTTAACCCCAGACTTTGCGTGGGCTTGTCTAAAAGGGGTCGTCTGATGCGCCATTTCACTCTTCTTCTGCACAAAGTGGATTAACGAAGCACCACCTACTCTAATCAGAGACACTGTCAGAGGATTAGATGCTAACGATCATGAAGGGCATCAAAATACAAAACGCAACAGCGTAGCCGCAAATAAGGAAAGAGAAAAAGTGCTGCAGAAAATCATTCATCTCGGCAAGCACAAGAGTTTATTTTAACGCTGAATTTATGATCGGCAAGAGTGCAGGTAAACTAAACATATTAAATGAGTTAATATATTTATTTTACAGCTCTTTATTCCTAACTTGATAGCTTCACTTTAGCGCTGTGAGCCATTTAAACATTACAGGCTACTCTATGTGTCCAGCCCTCTCCTGCAGTTTAATAAAACGACTTGGAAATCACTTTATTTGTCACAAGATCAAAAGGAAATTAATTCTATAGATTGGGTGTTCATTCGTCTTCTTCCGCTGGGAGGCTATCCTGGTGGTCATGGGGTGGGGTACAGTCAATTTAGAATCACCAGTTAACCGAGCGCCCACGTATGTCTTTGGACTGTGGGAGGAAGCAGGAGCACCCAGAGAGAACCTCAGGGAGAACAAAACTAATTTAACTCCACACAGACGTGCCTAAGCTGGTTCCAACCCAGACCCTCTTGCTGTGAGGCAACAGTACTGACCACCACGCCACCGTGCTGCCTGGTTGAGTGTTGTCATTGCCTAGAAATATAACCAATCAATGCTCTAATCTCACTTTAAGCAACTGCAATTCTGAACAAAGCGACTTGGCAGGCAGATTAGAACCAAACATAAAAAAAGAAGTTTGTGCATTTCCTGCATCATCAGTTCAGTGCATGCAAATTCTCACGACAATGCCACACACTGTGCACTGCTGCAGAGAATCTATAATGAATGCCACCTGCTTCCTACCAGGTTATGTTCAGAGTAAGTTACAGCGTTCATAAAACAGAGCCAGGCACCTTTAAGACACTGAAGGTCAACATAGTTTACCACCTCATCAAGTTTACTTTATCCTCTTTTGTTCAGTGTTTGTTTCTTTATAGTTATGCCCACAGGGCCAAAAAAAAGAGAGAACCATGTGTCAGACATGTGGTTTTCAGCTGTTTCTCTGTCACACATCTAGCAGACGAGTTTTGTAGACATTTTTATCATGAGGAAAAATGTGGTACTTGTGGTTGTCATGCAGTGAATCGTTTTGAGAGCACTGTTTTTTTTCTCTCTGCTACACTTCTCAAGCAGTTCACATCTCTTACAATCACTTGAAACACACACTCCAGAATTCTTTGCACAAGCGGTGTCAAGTCACATCTTTCCACATGAATCAAAACAATAAAGAAATTCCTCATTGCACACTGCTAAAACGAACTTTCATAGGTTCATATTCGCTTTCATGTGGGGCACAGTGACCATGATCTTTTATATCATGAAATGCCAATATCTGACCCTAAACGTAAAGTGTTTTATGACAACACTTTTCGGTTCATGCACGCATCTTCATAGCTGTCCTTTGCCACTCTGTGGCTCTGTGTTACAAAATGTATAACTTCACATCAGGGGAAAAGATCAGATTATCTCATCCTTGTTTTCATACTCTTCTACAGAGTTTAACTGCACATGTGTAAGTCTTCAATATGCGCAAACTTTCGACAACTGCTTTCCTCCTGTCCAGTGATCACACCCCCACCAGCTTGTCATAACCACAACACATCCTAGTTCGTGACTCTTTGGTCTCCTGTTGAAGAAAAAAAGACACCCTCCAATGTACACAATTACACAAGTACTAATCTCTTGACAGGTTTTTCACATGCTGAGCTGTCTTCACCTTGATAGGTCCATTATCTTCTGGATGCTCATGCTGAACGAATGGGATGAGAGTGGAACCTTAGAAGGGAGAAATAGTAAGTCGTTGAACATTTATATACTATTACTATTATTTGACTATCATTGGTTTTGCTTTTATGGTCTGAGTCTGATACGCAAAACAGCTGTTTAAAATATCAGTTCTCTATTTCAGTATCTATGACATGAACCTATAATGTTAGTTTTAATAAAATAATCTCTAATACTACCATTCAAGGACTGGGTTAGTCATTTCATATTCTTTCCTGTGAGAGGATGAGGACAATTTTTTTTACCTTTTCACCTGTTGGGGAGACTGTTGCATTTTACATTTTTTATACTTTAATAAGATTAGTGTAGTGGTTTGCACATTCTCCTTACAAGTGAAAAGTCCCTGGTTCGATTCCAGCTGGGGACAGGAGCCCCTCTCACCATGGAGGGTTACACCCTGTGTAAAACCTCTGCTACATTACCAATGCGGATTAATCTGCTGTGGTAACCGACTGGGAAGAATACAAGGGAGCAGCTGAAGGTAGATTTTTCATGCTTTTAACAAGAATATTTTAAACACACACACACACACATATGTGTGATATACATTTGTGTGGGACCATAGACGTGTTATTCACTCATGCCGCACATTTTTCACAATGAGAAGCCTCACTCACTCTGTACTCCAAGACACGACAACAGAAAATTTGATTTATACATCTTACATCTTAGTACTGTGCTGTTTTATATTTTGTATTTTCTATATAAACACTGTGCGCTTGGGAGACCTTTGGTACAAATACATGTTTACATGAAAGTTTGCACTAAACAAAACAAAACAAAACAAAACAGTGTCACACCTTCTCAAAGGACTGATTGAGAACAACATGTAGGCAATGCAGTTGCAAGCATGAAACGTGTCATTAGATGTGACTGTGGAAAATTCGGTTGGTTGCTTGTTAGTCATCATAGTGTAGTGGTTTCCACCTTTGCCTTACAGGCGAAGCCCCTCTCACCATGGAGGGTCGCATCCCTCCTGTGTAAAACCCCTGCTAAATTACCAATCTGGATTAATCTGCTGTGGTGACCCCCTTGGGGTGAATACAAGGGTGCAGCTGGTGAGGTGATATCTCTCATGCCTTAGTAAGCCCTGTTGAGTGTACATTTCTACATCCGCCTTAGGATGAGATGATAAAGGCATCAGTCTCACCTGTCTCATCTCCATCTCAGTCAGATCTCACCTGGACATGTCTTGCTTTTCTTTGCAGGACTCTTATCCAGTTCTCTCTGTTTGTCCACCACAATAACGCCTGGTTTAACAACCAGCTGTGGAGGGTTAATGTGAAGGCCCCATGTCTTCAGATATTTCTGTTTCCTGTTGCTGTGATCATTTCAAGATAAAATCCTCGTAAAGAAATGAAGAGATCCTGGGATGCGGAACTCATAAAACATGTAATTGCTGCAGCTGATAAAACAGCTCGTTCCAGTCATGTCATAAAGGCAGATAACAAACCGCTGAGGCCTCTCTGTGCACAGCTGGCTGGGTGTGTAGGGACCGTCTGCAAATTGCCGTGCAGGAAAAACACAATTCAAGTTTTAACTTCCTTTTTAAACAATGCTGTGTCACCAAAGCCTATTTACACGTCAGTGGTATCCTGTTGGTCTTACAGTATGACAGTAAGAATAAAGATCACAAGGAGCTTGTGTAAGCATGACTCATACTAGGTTTACTCACGCTACCCTTCGGTGTAAATGTACTTGTGCACCAAAGTTTCTGGGATTTTTTTTAATCGGGTGGCACAGGGAGGAGTAAAAATAAAATGAGTGAACAAAACGGTGCAGAAAACACTGGCTAACCTGTGCACTATTACAGATTTATTAGTGGGGCTGCAAAAGTGTTTAAACATAATTCTATGCTGGATATTAGTGTTTTGGCCAGTTGGAAAAAAAATACCTATATTGCCTCATAATTTAAATATAGTTCAACTACCTGAAGTAAATTCACGCCTGATGTAGAATGGCACCTTTCACAATCAGACACATTCATTATATGGCTGGATCTTTGCAGCTGTTGATTTTAAAAATATGTTGCTGGGTTGCTTGATCTAGAATAATTCATCTGCAAAATAATTGTCAATTAAAGGTTTAATATAAATGCTGTAATGTGCAAAGTACAATATTTCCATCCAAAACATAGTAAAGTAGAAGCAGAAGGTACAACATCATATAGAAATAAAGTACAAGTTATTTGACCCTCTGGAGTCTGGTCTTTTTTTTCTACTTCTGATTTTTATCTTGAATAGCCCCCACAGCGTCTCCATAGTGTAGTGGTTTACACATTTGCCTTACCAGGAAAAGATCTTTGGTTCAATTCCAGGTGGTGGCACAAGTCCCTCTCACCATGGAGGGTTGCATCAGGAAGGGCATCCAGCACAAAACTTATGCCAAATTACCACAGTTTCAAACGCTTGGGGAAATTGCAAGGGAGAACCTCAAAAACTGTTTGGTGCCATTGTTTTTTCAGCACAAATCCCCTGTGTAACTATAGACTTATTATTTATTTATTTACTTATTTCATTTTGACAAACTGTATTAACACACTGGACCTAAAATCACACAAAAACATAAAATCCAAGTAAGAAAAAGTTTGATTTTCTTTTACTCTGAAGATCCAAAACATGTTTGAACAACCATTTTATAACTTAAAATCAAAATATAAAGTGTAAATTTCAAAAACTTCAGTATGAATTTAGCAATCAAAGTTCTAGCAATTTTTGGATTAAAATGCAGGCAATGTCTCAGTTGTTTGTTTTTTTTAAACTGGTCACAAAACGATCAGGTGTCACACTGAGACTCCACACAAATTATTATCCTTAGCAACCAAATGTCATAAAATGTTTTGATTGGTTGACGTGATACTTTTTAAACCGATAGGAAAAGGGGTGGGATTTTTTTTCTTCTGTTTTGGAAGCTCTTGCCTTTTAACCTTTCCTGTTTGCAGCAAAAAAAATGCACGGGAAAACCAAGGCGCAAATTATTTATTATGAATTTGCTTTTACTTGGCCTATCAAAACAATATCATATCATTTGACATCCACACTTTCAACACAGGTCAAAACAGAGACTCAGCCAAGCTGTGTCTTGTGTGAGTTGTGGCCATGTGATCTTGACACGCTGGCACATCCTTTGACTCCAGAGGGTTAAACCTGTACCTGAGTGATGTAGCAACTGTACTCAGATTCCTATTGGTTCCACCCATGCTCTCTTCCAGTAGTGTTGGCCACTCTAAGATTACCAGTACTCTAGTCCAATGACGGTGGGAATGCTCCAGGAGGAGCCACCATATCAGGGCTCATCAGGGCTGGTGCCACCCATGTAATCCTTCTGGACACAGCCCTGCACATGTAAACACTTTTTGGCTTTTTTTTTTTGTTAGAATAAAAAGCAATCACTCCCCACATATACGTGAACATTTATTATTTCCCCACACTGACTCTCCTGTCTAACTTTTCCTTAAGTAACTTTTAATAAGAACTTTTACAGTAGATCACTAAACAGAATTTGTGTGAGACTGGTGACTGTACACGTCTATCTGAAAGTGCTGCAAACAAATTTTAGGTGACAGAAAGTTGACACG
Source organism: Etroplus canarensis (assembly GCA_015106775.1). NCBI lineage: Eukaryota > Metazoa > Chordata > Actinopteri > Cichliformes > Cichlidae > Etroplus > Etroplus canarensis. Next base: position 13,696 of record VUQH01017780.1, on the reverse strand, counting down.
GAATGTGTCACGTTTGTTCATGGTTGCACTTTGTAGACGGTCCCTGGAGGTCACGGCCAGCTGCACAGTGAAGGTCTGAGGACGACTGGTTTTAATGCAAATAAGATTGTTCTTTGCCATCTGAAAGATAACTTGTTATTGTATAACTTGTTAGCAAGTTTGATTTGCAAGGAGTTGCAATATGAAAAAAAAAAAACCTCAAAGTTTTGTCTCAGCTGCTCCACATTTTTCCTTATATATTTACTACATATTTAATCAAAGAAATTCAGAGCTTTAGCTCAGAATTGTAATTCTTCATCCAGCCTCTTTTTAATTCATATGTTTATTTCATCCAGACATCCATTTAACATATTTATTTATTTTGACTAATAAAGCCTGGCTGTAAAGTTACAGCACCTCAAACTGTATGTCTGACAGTGTCACAGGATTTTATCCAGATTGTTTTTCTTTATTTATGTGTTTAAATTGCTTGGTTCTAGTTTTTTTTAAAATATACTGACAGGAACTTAAGCTAATAAAACCCAATCAGTGTGTTTGTAGGATATTTACAAAACAAAAAGCAGTCAGTGAAATGAATTCCACTTTGATCTGGCCGGAATCGGCTGCAGAGTCAGCTGAGGTGCTGGTATGACGGTCTCCTGACGTCTCCCTACTGGTTCCAAACCATCTAATGCGCTCCTGGCGGCAGGCTGTGGTCAGTAGTACCATTTAGTACCAAAAAAGTCATATGCTGTGTGTTGCAGAAATGGATTTTAATGTATCATCATTTCAGTGATTTGCATCATTAAAATACCCAGGTAACAACAACAACTTCTCTTAAAAAACATTTCAGCTGTTGCCTTCATCTTGTGGAATGCAAGAAATGTTGCTTATTGGTGGATGTGGTAACTGTGAGCTATAGCAGCCCTGGCTTGAGCATCAGTGAGAGGATGTGGTTTTGGCAAGTTTCTCATGCTCCGCTGTACATGAAGAAATAAAGTAGAGCACATACAGACATGGCATGCAGAAAGCGAGCATGGCCCTGTTAAAACACCAGGTTTCCCTGATGTAAAGAAAAGTGAGACCACGATAAACCTTTCAAAACCTTTTCCACCTTTAATGTGACATCTAACCTGTGCAATTCAAGTGTTAATGATACAAATCTGTTGGGGGGGAGGCGTAAAAACAAAACACTGTACAATAAGCTGGTTGCATAAGTGTGCACACCCTAAAACTGTACCCAAGCTGCAGGCTGTGCAATGGTGCCCCGGAGACGGTCTAGCATTTAGTAGCAGAATGTAAGATGCAATCTGGGTCAGCATGCACTGAGAGGCACAACCAAGTGGCAACATCTGTGCCGCATATCGATTAGAAGTCCCCAAGTCCTGTTGGACTTAAAGCTCCAGACAGACGAGCAGCCGCTGGCCAACCAACCAGACACAGTGGTCGTTGACTAGGAACAGAAGACTGCAGTTGTAATAGACGTAGCAATCCCTGCTGACAACATCAGGAAGAAAGAGCGGGTGGAAGGTAAAGATCAAAGTGGTCCCTGTGGTAGTAGGAGCATTAGGAGCTGTAACCTCCAAACTGGAGGCTCCAGCAGATTCCAGGAGTAACACCAGAGATCTCTGTCCAGAAGAACCTTCGAACTCCCAGACTCCCAGGCCTCTGGTAGAGAACCTAAGCTTGAGAAACTCACACACACACACACACACACACACACCCAGGAAATGATTTCTTAAATTTTAAGTTTATAGTACAGTTTTTAGTACTGGCCAAAAGCCTTGGGTACCCCCTCATTTCTTTATATTCTGCAGAGCCAAACTTTCTTGTAATTTTTAAACATGGTCTTGAGCAGTAGTTCTCTAGGCTTTCTGAAGGTGTTTCAAAATTTATCTTTGGACATTGGCTGCTTTTTCATTCATTTTCAGTCCAGTGGCTCTGACATGGTGTGCAGTACATCCTTAAAAAATCTGAGTAAACTGGACAAGTGGAGGACAGACAGAAGAACTGTCTATAGCAGACGAACAGTATCTGAAAGTCATGACCTGAGCGATGCAGTTGACCCTTCAGTTCAAACATCTACCGTTTGCTGAAGCCTTGTTAGAAATGGTTTCAGTGGAAGAGTGGTGGTCAAGAAGCTATTCATAAAAAAGGGAAAGAGAAGGCTGAAGTATGCCAAATTATAAACCGGACTGAAAATCAGCAGCCTCGTGTACTTTAAATATAAAATATAAAGAAATGAAGTGTGCCCGAGACATTTGCACAGGACTGTACAGTTGTGGCCTATGTGCTTTTGAACCAATAAACTTCAGAAAGCTGATTCTGTTTTTTCTGCAACTAAAACACAGTGAGCTTGTCTTTATTGTTCAGCATAGTAAACGGTCTTTCTTATACCATGGCAATCATTCATTCATTCATCATCTTCCGCTTATCCAGTTCAAGGTCGCGGGGGGTGCTGGAGCCCATCCCAGCTGTCATCGGGCGGAGGGCGTGGTACACCCCGGGCAGGTCGTCAGTCTGTCGCAGAGCCAACATAGAGAGACGAACAACCATTCACGCGCACATTCACACCTATGGCCAATTTAGAATTGCCAATTAACCTAGCTCCCTTTGGACTGTGGGAGGAAGCCGGAGGACCCGGAGAGAAATCACGCAAACACGTGGAGAACGTGCAAACTCCACACAGAAAGGCCTAAGGTAGCCGGCTGTTGGATTTGAACACAGACCCTCTTGCTGTGAGGCAACAGTGCTAACCACCGCTCCACCCACGGCTATCATGAATAAAAAAATAAAAATGATGACAATAATGAAGTCTTGAGCTTGATTCTCCAAACAAAACTAATTTAACCTTAAAGTAAATAAAGACTACAATATGTTGAGATATGAGGGTTGAAATGTCAAACTGTATGTACTTATGGGTGTATGATAGCTTTTTATGCACAAGTCATTCCTTGTTGCCCTAATGACCACTACAGATTATTGCATACTGCTACCCAATCTATATTTGTTAAAAATAAAGTAAACAAGGAAGAAAACAAATATTAAGTTATTTAAGAAATATGGATCAGGAAAGGAAGGGGGCCCACAGAAACTGCATATGTCCAGGCCCCAGAATTCTGTCTCTCATCAAACAATATATAACAATACATATATATATATGACTGTGTGTTTATTTGTGTGTTTACAGATGTCTTCAGCAAAGCATTGGGTGTTTGCTTCTGTCACTGTGATCGCCCTGCTGACACTTATGATTCTGAATCAAAGTCATATAGACATACACAAGATTACTGCAACACCGAAACTAAGGTAAAGCCAAGGTTTAACACTAAAGTCTGTGTCTGTGTGTTTTTGTGTATTTATAGATACAGACTCCTCCTCATCTATCTTATGCACAATTTAAGTTTGTGTTTTCATTAAATTGTCTTTGGGTAAGCCCTCCTGCAGCATATATTGACCACATTTTACTGGAAACTTTATTACACAGTGCTGTGCAAAAGTCTCAATCCATGCCTCATTTCTTTATATTTTGTTAGACAAATGGGAAATAGGTTCAATAATTTATAGAGACACATGTATCCTGAAATGGAAATACAGCACATAAGGCAAAAACAGAGTTTGCACAATTCTAACCAGCTTCAAAGTCAGTATTTGGTATGAACTTTTATTCTTCAAAAAACTTAAAAATAAAAAGCTCAACCTGACTTGTCAATTCTTTAAGTTGTCTTCAGGAATAAATCTCCTGGCTTCCTTAAGGATATTCCAAGATGATCACGAATTTCAAATTTGGATTAATCACTCCATAACGCCTGTTGTCTTGTGTAATTTAGCATACCTCAGCCTTTTATCCCTGTTTCCCTTCCTTAAGAATAGCTTTTTGACAGTCACCATTCCACTTACACCATTTCAGATGACTTTTCAGTGAACATTAGCTGGATCCACTGAAGGGCCCAATGCACCTCTAAGGTCCTGTTTCAGTCAGTAGAGAGGGCCTGCAGAGGTGGAGGTATGCACTGGAGAGAAGAGGAATGAAAGTCAGTACAAGCAAGACAGAGTACATGTGCATAAATTAGAGGGAGGTGGAACCGTGAAGATGCAGGGAGTAGCAGTAGTGAAGGTGGGTGAGTTTAAATACCTGGGAGTAAAGCAATGGACAGAGCACAAGTGAAGTGAAGACTAAAGTGCAGGCAGGGTGGAGTGGGTGGAGACAACAGTCAGGGGTGCTTTGTGACAGGAGGATAGAGCAATGAGTGAAAGGGAAGGTTTACAAGATGGTAGTGAGGTCTTCCATGATGTATGGTTTGGAGATGGTGGCACTGATGAAAAGACAGGAGGTGGAGGTGGAGGTGGAGGTGACAAAACTGAAAAATGCATGACCAGAATGGACAGCGTTAGAAATGAGTCCATCAGAAGGACAGCTCAGGTTGAGAAGTTTGGAGATAAAGTCAGAGAGGCAAGACTTTTCAGAGGAGGGATAGTGGATATATCGGACAAAGACTGATATTCATTATATACTTATATTAAAAGGTGACAATACAAATCAAATGATAACAAAAATGTGAAAACTAAGTTGTTATGTGTCTGAGATAAACTTTATCAGTCTGTTATCCCCATGACGCACACACCTCTTTACGAGTTTACTGAAAGCATGTGAGATCTCTGTAACCCAGAGAAAACCTCCACTTCACAGGATCAAGCAAAGTAGGCAAACAGCTGTTTTCCAGGGTTTCACCTTTGACGATTTTATAGATCAAAAACATTTTTCAAGGAGTTCTGGACTTATTAATGGAAAATGCCCATAGGCTAACAGACCCTGACATTTTTTAACAATAAAAGTTACATTCTATACATGCACTTCTTAGGACAAATATTCAGATTTTCAGGACAGCATTTGATAAAGTAAACTCTGTAAAAGGGTTGCCATGTTTAATAATTGATTATGCCTCTTCATAGCTTGCTTTGGTAGTATTTACATTTGAATTATGGGCCTGCTTGTGCAACCACTGCAAACAGTTGTTTCAGTTTTCAGTTAAAAGTATTGAGATTTCCATGTCTAATGGACGTGATGGTCTCACTATCAAGTTCTCTCTTTTTTAAAACCGCCAAGTGGCATAATTTAGCCAGAAGCTTGTAACATAGATTACATGTTGCTGCCATCGTGACATGAAAAGAAAAGTTTCATTTTGAAGTTGTATGATTTAATATTTCTGTTTGACGGTGTTAGAGGGACATAAATTATACTTTTTAAGACAGGAGCGAAGGGCTGTATAAAACGTGATCTTGGGTTGTAGCTGGCATTTGGGCCTGGACTTTGAACACGTCTGCTGTAGACAGTCGTCATATCAGTAAACCAATGTTGTGTTAAGCAGAGTCTCCCAGTCATGTGCAAGGCCCGTAGTTTTTTGTTTTTAGCCTTCAACTGTAATAATAGATCTTTGCCCATCCATAGGCACATCAGTAAAACAGTGATAGAATTCCAGCATAAGTTATTACAATCATGTAAAAAAGAAAAAGACTCTCTTCAGTTGCATGAAAAATTAAGTACGCCACATGATTCAGTGTGTTGTAGAACCACCTTTATTAGCAATAACTTGAAGAAAGCATTTTCTGCATGATGTTATTGGTTTCTCACATCGTTTTGGAGAATTTTGGCCCGCTCTTCTTTACAAAGTTGCTTTAGTTCATTGAAGTTTGCAGGCATTTGATTATGCACAGCTCTCTTAAGGTCCTGTCACAGCATTTCAGTCTTCTAGTCTGCATTCTACAGTCTCCACTTTGACTGGACCACTGTAACAACTTGATTCTTTCCTTTTTCAGCCATTGTGCTATAGATTTGCTGCTGTGCTTTGGATCATTGTCCTTTTGTATGGACCAATTTTAACCAAGTTTTAGGTGTCAGATAGATAGCCTCACATTTGACTCTATAATACTTTTGTATACAAATGAGTTCATGGTCATCTCAGTGTCTGCAAGGGGCCTAGGTCCTGTGGCTACAAAACAAGCCCAAATCATCAACCCTCCACCAACACGCTTGACAGCTGGTATATAGCTGGTATGAGATTATGTATTGATATGCTGTTTGATTTTTACATGTGGCACTGTGCATTATGTCCAGATATCTCCACTTTGGTTCCATCTATTTAAGGGACGTTGTTCCAGAAGTCTTGCAGTTTGTTCACATGCAACTTTGCAAATCTAAGCTGTGCTGTAATTTCTTTTTAGGGAAACGAGGTTCAGTCTTTTTCTAATTGTCCTGTTATGAACCAAGACCTGTAGAGTGTGAGATGTACGTTCATCTTCTACCACGGGTCCGGGTCGCACTGCTGTATCTGGCAGCAAAACCTCTCTTGCGGCTGCTGTAGTTGAGATACTCATTTTTGATACAGTTCTGCTCTTTATTGGAAGGGTTGAGCCTCGCATGGCAGCGACCCAGGGAATGAACTCCAGCAGTTCGCATAGCTTACCAATAATTTTGAGATACTCTGTTTTCTCATGCATGCCATGCAATTTCTGTACCTGATAAATGTGTAGAATGAGGGTATGGTGTCATGTATTTTCTCCAGCTGATCAGAAGAGCAACTGCTTTCCTTCTGGGAAAAGCTGGTATGTTGCTATCCAAATCAAGCCACCGTTTCATTAGCCTTAATATGTCATTAAAATATAACAATTCTTAGTCTCCTGAGGGCATGCTCTCTTTACTAATTGAAAAATAGCAGTCAATTTAAACACTTTGAGCAGTGAGTAGGGCTAGAAAAGTGTCATATGAATGTGTGTACATTACATTTAAATTATAATGTGATATAGAACAGGATTTTGACCCTTTAAGACTTTTATATTACCTCCACCCTTTAGGTCAACTCTCCCCAGGAGCCTTCCCTTGCCTGGTCAATGCACCTGTCCTGGTAGCTCTCACCTTCTTAAAGTTCACGTCCCCGGTGATAAATATGAGGAGGTAATTAAACGACGAGCTAAGGAGCTCCAGGACTACAAAACCAGGTACAGGATGGATGGAAAGACTGATGCTTTCATTGATTCTATGTCCCCCAGTAACATCTCCGTAACACTTTTAGCAGTTAATACAAATAAGGAATAACATGTTTTAGCAACAAGGTACTGCTGATGCAATAATGATGCAACTGAATATTATCAACTGGTGTCTTGGTAAATTGTAGTGTTGTAAACGTTGGCATTTCATATGCATCATTTCCTAATTTAACCAAGCATGAGGTGGGTCACGAATAGCAAAATAATACTTGAGGAATGATGACCATAAAGTCCAACCCCGTCTCATTTACACTGGAGCACCCACTTTTTACTCTAGATCAGATTCTCTCTTTTTTTTTTTGTTCGTTTTGCCTTTACATCTAATTCTGTAGAGGCATTTAAAATCATGCTTCTGAACACTGAAACACCGACATTGACATCTCTGTATTGGCCATAAGTATATCTGGCTCCAAATACATATTTAAAAGCAATACAAGTGGTTACTTGATGTAATCTCAGTTTAATGAGTGTGTGCATTAGTAGGTTTCGCTATTTGTTACTCTGCCTCGTCACCCTGAGACAGATCAATGCACATTGTCCAATCAGGGGACAGACCCTTATGACACCCAAGTGTCCACACTCCTTTTGAACTCAGCGACAGAACAGAACCAAAAGCTTCAGCTAGATCTAAACCTGGTTTGAGGGCTACACACAGGACAAAGAACGAGCAGACAAAATGTGCTGCTCTTCAAAATGAGTTCAAAATAAATAAATGATAATAAAATACAGTTTTATACATTTATTCGCTTAATCAAATATTTAAAAGAAACCACAGATAAGTTCAGACATTGGTGTGGGTCACACTAATTGCCATGTAATGCTGGTTAAGGACCCAACTGTAAAATGCATAGGCTGGGTTGTTTGCTATCTATCTATCTATCTATCTATCTATCTATCTATCTATCTATCTAGGCTGTCAAATGTTTAAAATTTTTAATCTGATTAATCACAGGGCAGCTGTGGATTAATTTAGATAAATCACTATTAATACCCATTTGTTATTAATTGTGTTTCATTTTGTGGGGGGTGATATATACACTCAATATGTGTTTTATTTAAACTAAAGAACAGATATGATGTCCAGATTGTAAAACGACTTGCAATCTCAGTTGCAGTCTTCTTGTAGGGCAATCCACCAACTAATTTACGCTAGGTGTTGATGTGGTACTTTAAGCTAGAAGTGCTTCGGTGAAATGAAAACATTCCTGCAGAGTGGGCAAGCTACTTTATGTCGGTCAATTTTTCCGCCTTAGTTGTTTTTTGTTCTCAAACTTCCCATTGAAAGGGCCACTATGATCCATCTTGATCAAGTTGGTTCTGCTGCCAGATAGTGTTGGAACACCAATCCAGGCCAATGAGTGGAATTGTGGGATTTTGAGTCACTGTGCGCTGCACATGAGTTACCTGCATCAACATTTTTTGTCAAATTAATCATGCAAATTGATTAATCTGGATTAACATGTTAATTCGAACAATTAATAACAAATAGGTATAGATAGATAGATAGATAGATAGATAGATAGATAGATAGAGGGTTACTGGGTAAAATAAGTTTTGAACATGTCACCATTTTTCTCAATAAATTTACTTCTAAAGGTGCTATTGACATGAAATTTTCACCAGATGATGGTAAGAGTGAAATTTGGTAGGTGAGAACATCATGGTATGGGGCTGTTTTTCAGCATGTGGTACTGGCAAACTTCACAGTTGGTATGGTGATTTTAGGGTGATGTGCCATGTCATCTGACCCCCAAATATGGTGTGTATTGTGGCGTCCAAAGAGTACAATTTTCATCTCACTTGACCAGACTGTATTATCCCAGTATTTCACAGGCTTGTCTAAATGTTGTGCAGCAAATTTTAAACCATCTTCAACATGCTTTTTTTCTGGCAATGGAGTCTTGCATGGTGAGCACGCATACAGGCCATGGCAGGTGAATGCATTACTTCTTGTTTTCTTTGAAACAATCATTCCTGCTAATTTCAGGTCTTTCTGAAGCTCTCCCTGTGGTCCTTGGCTCTTGTACATCTCTTTTGATACTGTAATTCTTTTCACTCCTCTGTCTGAAATCGTGCAACCTGGGGCACTTGGTCATGACCAGTTTGAGGGTTAAATTTTGTTTTTTCCACTTTCAGATTATGGCCCCAACAGTGCTCACTGGAACATTCAGATGTTTTGAAAATCTTCTTTTGCTAATGCCGGCAACAAGGTTGCAAAGGTCTTGAAGGAGCTCTTTGCTTTCACCCATCATGAGATGTTTCTGATGTGACGCCTTGGTGATGAGATACCTTTTTAGAGGCCATCGGTTGGGACTGAACTGGCTGATTCTAATTTGCATTGACAAGGGGCATGATTTTGGATTTCTAATTACAGATAGATTTCGGTTGGTGTCTAGGTTTTCCATACCTTTTTGCACCTCCCTTTCTTCATGAGTTCAGTAGTTTTTCCCTGTCATAACTCAATTTACGGACAGCTGTGGTTGGATTTCTTTGCAGGTGTGGATTATTTGGGTTGTTACCAAGAATCTGGTGAAAGTTTCATGTCAGGAGCACATTTTCACAGATTAATACAACAAACTACATTGGACTTATGAAAATCCAGCAGAATGTTATAAGCAGATATTACCCAAAGAACATTACTAGAAAGAAAAAAGACTATGGTGATAAATTATAGTATTAACTGACTGATTAACTTATTAGCCTGTTTACCACATTCCTACTGAGATGCTTTGTTTTGGCCCAAGCAAACCCAGTAGTAATTGGCTCAGATGTACTTAAATGTTCCTCTATAATTGGAGCAAATAAAAATAGCTCTTTGGTTACATGTAAACTACCCACACTCTGTCTCTTTAACAGGACGACTTCTGTATTATCCAGACTGCTGTTTGCTTTGCCTAACTCTCCTCTGCAGTATCCTATTCAGGGTTATATAGTGCGGCCTTTGACCTCTACTGTCATACCAGGTATGCCAAACTCAATATGTACATCAGAGTGCAATTTGTCAGTGTTGAATGTTAGTGTATAAATATTGTATATTCCACTACAACCCATATTCCATATATTAATCAAAATCATGGGAAATTGTAGAGTGAGTGAGAGAGAGAAAAAAGAAAAACTATAAACATTTTGTGATAATCAACAGGTTTAAAAAATTACTGATAAAAAACAATTAGACTTACTAATGGTTGAGTCAAGTTAACCTGCAATATCACTTAATTTTTCATTTATGTCATTTAAAAAAAATAAAATTCTGAAACTGAGAATGATAATATGAAACACAATTTTACCTGTTATAAAGTCAAACCTTGAAGTCAACGTGAATCTTTCCATAAATGGACAGTGAATGCAATGCAATTTTAATTGCAGGTTTAGGTCTGGATGCAAAAGAAAGAAGCAGCTACAAGGTGGGTGTGAGTTGCCAGCTCAGATCCATGGATTTTTCTCACCCAGATCGCCCTGATAGTGTGGTAGAAGCTGGCTGGTTCATACAAAGTGGCTACTGAATATATAAATTTCAAATGGCAAATAAGATCTTGGTGTATTTCAGGCAGGTAAAACCTTTTTTTTCCATTTGGCTTTTTACAAATTTGCAAAAGCAGATGCTTTTTCTTAACATGTTCAGCAGCCATCTCAGTGTTAACCATGAGGCAAAGGCAGACACCTCTCAAGCCTTACACTTAATACATAATAACTACTGGCTTTTACAAACTTAACAGGCCTGGTCACACCAGCATTTGAAAATATTTGAAAAAATCATTATATCAGTGAATTTCAGTTAAATCCCTGCGATCAGTGAGATTAGTTAGCAGTGATCAAATTATTCTTCGCAAATTTTCAAAAATTTGAACATAGCAAGGTATATTGTGTTTTGGGGGAAAGATAGACAAGCTGTATCATACTGGTTGTAGTTTTAGGATCATCAGTCATTTTTAACCCTCTGAAGTCTAAGTCAACATCATTGATGACCCAAACCCTAGCTCAGAACCCTAATCCTTTTTGAAAGAAAAAAGTAGAGTATGTAAATAGTTTTTGATGCCTGTCATTAAAAAAATACATATTCTTTTTCCCTGATTGCTATGACTTGGGAGAACAATTTTTGAAAAGTGCAAAAATGATATGTTATGAGAGCATAGGGTTAGGGTAGGAATCTCAAATCTGTGACTTGATATGTGACAAAATTTGTTAATCTACATGGCTCCCTGTGGTTTTGGCACAAAATAAAATAAAATCAAATAAAATTGTTGAACTTTAATTGTGGTTAGTCTAAAGTCCCCTAGCAATGGATTTTAAATCCAAAACAAGGAAACATTGCAAAGGGAAATGAAGAATTTAATAGTGCTCGGACAAATTACGTTTATGCCTGTTTGTCCATCTGTGGTTGGACCTTAGTCAAACTCAAACCTTCTCGTTTTTGTTAACTTTTAATATAATTAAAGTTGTCAGGCTGCTAATTGTTTTATTTCTTATCACATAAATAAAACTAAATAAAAACTAAACTAGTTATCACAGTTTATAAATAAAACATTAAGCTAAGGTACAAGAAGATATACTTTATCTATTCCAAAATTGTCAAAATTGTGAAAGCCTGTAAAAATTAAGATAAACACAGCAAACATATAAATAATAGCTTAAATAAGTAGATCTTGTAAGGTACAAATATGTTTTTCAGCTCAATGCAGAGTTTTTAGGTTAAAAATGGTACAAAAAGGGACTTTTTGTCAACTAGTGGGCAAGGGTCATCATAATAATAACTTGTATCTCAGACGGTTAAGTACATATGAATTTCACTGTAACTCTCTTTGGTGTGACCAAGCTCTCAACCTCTCAGTAAGGATGTAGTGATAGAGCTGCTTCTTACATTCTTCTAACTTTTGAACAGACACATACATAAAGCTCTGCAGTAGCAGGCAATGTCTGTAGGGGTTCTGATTCTCAGCTTTGTGTTGATTGTGGTGCAGGGCTGCTTTGATTCAGCTTGGGAATTTTGGGACTTATCTATATATATGTGATGTTAAAAATAAAATATATGCTCAATATATCCACTATGCCTCCTAAGACCATTACCAAACTATTTCAACCTTGCCTCTCTGGCTTTGTCTCCAAAATTCTCAACCTGAGATGTCCCTCTGATGTACACATTTCTAAACATGTCCATCCTGGTCACTCCCAGCAAATTATTATTATTTTTTTTAAATTGGTGCCGCCGTCTCCAAACCATGCATCATAGCAGGTCACATGACTTGCAAACCCTCATTTTCACTCTTGCTGCTATCCTTCTGTCACAAAGCACCCCTGACACACAAAGCACCCTGTCTCCGCCCACTGTTTATATGCTCTTCTTCATTTCTCTTGTGCACTGTCTGTTGCTTCAGGTGGTTGATCCCAGGCAACAAACTGGCTTGGTAAAATTTTCTTGGGATTGGTGGTAAAGTTATTGCATATAGAGCCTATTTCATACACAGATGATTGAATCATTATAGATACGTTTATTCAAGTGTTTCTATTCTAGGTGTCTTTAAGTGTGTCAAAAGGCATCCTGACCACAAAGATTCCACCTCAAGAGGCAATGGTCACAGGTGAGATTCCACTATTAGAGAGTCACTGGTTTACAGGTACATCTCAAAAAATTAGAATATCATGAAAAAGTTCAATATTTTTGTCACTCATTTCAGAAAGTGAAACTCATACATTATATAGAATCATTACACATAGTGTGAAATATTTCAAGCCTTTATTTCTTGAAATTTTGATGATTATGGCTTACAGATAATGAAAACCCAAAATTCTGTGTATCAGAAAATTAGAATATGGTGAAAAAGTTCAATATTGGAAAGTCATGGTGTCACATCATAATCAGCTAATTACCTCAAAACACTTGCAAAGGTTTCCTGAGCCTTTAAATGGTCTCTCAGTCTGAGTCTGTAGGCTACACAATCATGGGAAAGACTGTTGATTAAAGACTGCTCTTGACAGATGTCCAGAAGACAGTCACTGACACCCTCCACAAGGAGGGTAAGCCACAAAAGGCCATTGCTAAAGAAGCTGGTTGTTCACAGAGTTCATAGAAAGTTGAGTGGAAGGAAAAA
>VUQH01017775.1:12112-22596 GCA_015106775.1 Etroplus canarensis | reverse complement strand
TGTCCTTCTTTTCTACTTTCTCTTTCTCCCCACCCACCCAACCAAGATGGATGCCCCTCGGTGCACCTGGTTCCGTCGGAGGTCTCTTCCTGTTAAAAGGGAGTTCTTCCTTCCCACTGTCACCAAGTGCCACCGCATAGAGGTGACAGATTGTTCGGGGTTTCCTCTCTAATATAATATAATATAAATATATAATTTATAATACAACTGAAATGAGTGGCAGCTGGGGTTGTTAAGAATGTCATTAGTTTTAACCAGACAGTTATACATTAACCAGTCTATACCTATTGATCCTGAGGGTAACATGAATGTCTAGACCAGGGGTGTCATTTTAGTCCATGGGCCACAGATAGTCTGCTTCAATCTGAAGTGGGCCAGACTAATAAGACAATTACATAATGACCTCCATCCATCCAACCATGAATCCATCCATTTTCTGACACTTATCTGGGTGTGGGTAGCTGGGGCAGCAGTCTAAGCAGATGCCCAGACCTCTATATTCAAGAGCCTGCTACCTCTTCTGGCTCTTTTGGAGGGACACCAAGGTGTTCCCAAGCCAGCTGAGAGATTTAGTTTCTCCAGGGTATCATGGATCTCCCCTGGGGGGGGGGGCCTCCCCACAGTGGAACATGCCCAGAACACATCATCCAGGAGGCGTCCAGGAGACATGCTGTTCAGATGCCCGAACTACCTCAACTGGCTCCTTTTAATGCGAAAGAGTAGCAGCTCTACTTTGAGCCCCTCCCCAATGACTGATCTCCTCTCCCCATTTCTAACGCTGAGCCCAGATACCCGTCAGAGGAAGGTCACATCCACCGCTTGTCTCTTTTGTGACCATTCAGTCACAACCCAAGCATCCGCCTCAAGCCACTAGAATACAAGTCTCACCAATCACCAGAAAATCTGTGTGGGTAGTAAATATTATGTAGCATGGCATTGAATCCAACACTTGTTAAAAAATGAAGGCTGGAAAAAAAACAGAAAAACGGGGATAACACACAAGTGCCAATAACTGCAGTTCCTCCAACAGCCACTTGAAGCTGTCTCCAAAAGTGAGTCACTCTCCACAGACTTCCATGTTAAAATGGCCAACTTCAGCGGCCAAATTAACATATTTACAGCCTGATACGAGGAACAGTTTTGTTCTCTATACATAATTTCCCCTTTTATAACAATTTTAAAGGAATTATTTTATTTAAAATTCACCTATTTGGAATATTGTTAAGGTTTAACCTAGGAGCCGTGTACACTTTGAACGACAATGTGGGCTGCTGTAGCTGGCAGCTAACCCTGACCCTGCCAGGCTTGACCTCTACTGTTTCGACTGAACTGGCCTCTAGACCACTCTTGTGGTGTTTTTGAAGCATTTTTAATGGAATAATCTAAAAAAAAAAAAAAAAGAATATTGTGCTCCACTTTTGCTGAGTTAAACTTAGTACTGGTAACTTAGTGTTGGGGTAAAAGAGTTCATTCTAATCACATCCTAGTGTAACTGCACCAGCACCACCTGTGACCTGCATAAACATAAAGAAGCCAAGCCAAGCTGGAAGGTGTTACCATAAGGTTATGAGTAGGCTGACTTCCACATGTGATGAACTCTGGATGTACATGTATTTATATCTCATGATGTCACTAGCATACTGTCTCTATTTAAGTGGACACTCTCTTTGTCTCTTGGTTGGATGTAGCTCCTATGCATGCGGTGGGCATCTGTCCCCATGCTAATTAAAGGTCTTGCTATCAACCTCCCTGACTCCAATCATCCTGCATTCCACCACTACTCGGCTACACACCAAGACGAAAACAGAAATCAGCCTATCCCTTAGTATTAGTTACACAGCACTAATTAGCAGGTATCTGCATCTGTATGTGGTACAGGTACAATTTCTGTGCTAACCCATAGCTGATAATTTAGCAATTCACTCTCTTGTTCACAGTTATTGCTCGAGTGCACAGTCCAGAAACCAATTGAGGACATCATGTTGGCTACAACCATCTTTTATATACAGTCTATGGTCTGAGCCAGTGTTAAAAAACTAATGAGCAGACTGAAATCATGCAGCTAGTATGGTGAATGAAGTTACAATTTAAGGTGTGGCTTTCTTGGGCGCCGCTAACATGGTCTAAATACATTTTTGATGACACTAGTAGAAAAGAACATTGATTTATGTGGAAACCAAAATGAAAATATTTTCTCACAGCAAGAATAAGTGCGTGTGTTTACCAAAAGAAGTCAGTTTTCATTGGAGCATTCCATAGTTGGACAGGTTTCGATGCTTTGGTGCGTGAGTTCTTTCAGGTGTTGATTGAGTAGCCAATGTGGGAGAATCTGTTCAGATGTGCCAGTGGGTATGATGTGATTCATGCATTTACCATCAGACCTGATGACTCTTCGCTTTAGACAGGTGTGTGTGTTTTTCCATGAATGTGTGCGTTATGTGTCACCCGGAGGTTTGAACCTAGTGTGGAATCTGCCTGTGCTGCATTACTGAAATAACGCTCAGCCTGTCCTGCTCTTATGGGATTCACATGCCGCCCTCCAGTCTAGCACTGCGTTCACACAAACTTTTATTCTTGCTTTTAATTATCCTATTCATTTGTTGCTGTTGTTTTAATCCACATCAGTTAACTGCAAATTCCACACCTCATACAACAGTGTGAGATAGTGTTTAATGCATGCATGATGTCATGTCATGATGCGCAAAACAAAACAAAAAATAAGAAAAGACAGATAAGTAGACAAAATGGGATTGTTACTACTGCCGCCTGGCACCAACAACCGTGCAGCACAAAAGTGCAGCTGAAGAGGTGTACCTTATAAAGTGGCTGGTCAGTCGCTGCCATGTGATTGGCCAATCAGACATCTGCACAAATGCACAGTGCCTAATAAAGTGGCCAGTGAGTCTAAATGTCTAAAAATCAGCCGATAACATGGCAGCAACTGACCAGCCACTTTATTAGGTAAAGTTTTTGTGGCGTTTTCATACATAATGCGAAAACAAGCACATGTAGCTGACGCAGAACACAGTGAAATGAGATAACGTTTCTCCGGGACCTGGTGGAACATAAACATGTAACAGAAAGATCAAATACCAAAAAAATTTTTAAAAAAAACAGAGCTAGGACTAAGGGTTTTTTTCCCCTAGCCACATAAAGTGCAAAGTGTGCGATGTGTGCAACTAGTTGCAAACAGTGCAAGATCAAGATCAACATAGTGCAAAAATCAACATAGTGCAAAACAGTACACAAAGAAAGGCACAAAAAGAAAAGGCAACACAAGAACAAGACACTAGCGCCGAAAGAAAAAGAAAATGAAGTGATGTACAGAGCAGCAGCGGTTGAGGTACTGCAAATAGAGTGTGTGTGTGTTTGTGTGAGAGGGACAGGGTTCTGTGCATGATGGTAATAATGGTAATAATTAACGTTTTAGCCGAGCATAATTCAAATTCTTAACAGGTTATCCAAGAAATGTCAGAATATGGAAAAGCAGAATTTTTTTTCAGGCCATACGTGACGCCGCTGGAACACCTTGTGTTTGTAGGGTTGCCACTGTGATTAGTTAATGGGGTAGGTTGCTTCATTAAAAAATATTTTAATCATCTGTGCTGCTTTGACTCCAAACCACTTCCTTTATTAAAGTTACATTTGCATGTTTAACGCTTATCTTTGCACAATTTTGATAACAGCAGCACCTCATCATCGCCTGAAACACATGCTTTATGAGTACTCAAACATTTAATGACATGTTCTTACGCAAATCCACTCTTCATTTTCTAACTGTCAAAATCATTTGCCATTGACTTTCGGTTCGACGCTTTCGTCCCTTGGACTAGTTTCCCTCAGCGTTTTTGTCCATCTCAAATAACTTTGCTCGTGTTAAGAAGTTTAGGATTAGTGACTGGAATAATCCTTGTTTCTCAAATGATCTTTCAGAGCTCATGCAGTGAAGAAACCAGATGATGCAATTTATGAAGGGATTGTTGCTACTGCCGTCTGGCACCAACAGCCATGACTAAAAGTGCAGCTGTACCTAATAAAGTGGCCTTCGGGTGCAGTCACGTGAGCGATCAGATGTTTGCACGAATTTGCAGCTGAACAGGTGTACCCAGTAAAGTGGCCGGTGAAGAGATGTGCCTAATAAAGTAGAGGTGTGTGAGAGGATCACATCAAAGGACAGATCTGCAACTGACTGGCCACTTTATTAAGTACACTTTGTCACAGTTTCTTAAATAACACGAAAGCTGTACAAACATATACCCGACAAAGGTAACAGCCATCATCACACGGCCGAGCTGGTTGTTCGGTGTGCTAACCATGTCTTTACAGCAAATTATATGGTAGGAGGGATGCTCCAAGAAGCAATAATAATAATAATAATAACAAAGTTTAAAGCCCAGAAAAATAATAGTGGTATTGTTTGCTTTGCAACAATCTGACTATTATTATTCTTGAGTACAGTACATAAAATAAGCATATCTGAAGGTACTCAGAGACGTAACCCACGCAAAGACCTATGACCTTTGTGTGGTTTAAAGGAAGGAGATCTGGATCCCTGCCAACACTGAACCAATTCTTCTTCGTTTCAAGAAATGTGACTTTTTAGTTTTGGTTTAATCTTGCAGACAAACAAACTGCGCCTTTTCATATACCTCTGCCTACGTGAGGGCAGACTGCCAAGCGTGAGACAGAGATAGATGACAGCAGCCTGCACAGGAAGTTTGGCATAGACGGACTGTGGACACTGCGGTCATTAAGGTGCCACCCAGTTTTATTGTTGACAGAGATGGCTATTAACGAACTCTCAGGATTCATTCCCTAATAAATCTCCTGTCCAGTTCTGGAAAAGTTGCTGTTATGGTGCAACTTTGTCAGGGGATGTTGACTGAGAGACAGGACTTTTATCTTTCTGCACATCTCGTGGACCAATATGCAGCTCTTGCGCTGACAAACTGTAAATAATCCACAGAAAATAATCTGCAAAGTTAATCACATTCCCACAACGCAGAAAGTTACATGTGTATTGCTTTGACTCCTGGGCACCGATGTGCTGATTTCTTGTTAGGGTTCATTTAGACACAGGGTTTTAGAGTAGCTGCACTGCAGCTTGTGACCACGTTTTTAAACAGATATGGGTAATCACCTCAGAACGCTTGTATCTAATCTGCCGACTTTTTAATCTTAGAAAAATCTAACTGATTAAATGTGACCCAGTTACCTGTTTCACCAGTTTTGTACCCGGGCCTTAAAGGAAAGTGTAGAATCATCAGACCACAGGGTTGCCTGTATACTTATTAGCAACTTCTGACTTAATAATTATAGACTCCTTTGCATACATGTGAATACTGGTGAGAGAGTACGTGCAGATGGAAAAAAAAAAAATCACTGCTACTTTACTGGGCAAAAATTTTGAGCCACCCCTCCTTTCTTTAAATTTTGCTTCCAAGAAGCCCAGCTTTCGTGTCTTTTCATGAACTGGCTTCATGAAAGTCTTTGGACACTGGCGGCTTTCGCACCCATTTTCAGTTCAGTCCTTGTATCTGTCCACTTTCAGAGGAATGTCTTTTTTGTTTTCTTTGTGAGGCCACTTAACACTAACCTATGAATCATTCGAGCATTAAAAAAAGGGATGAACCAGTGTAGCGTCTTAGCAAAGAACCAGTTTTAAATGGCTTCTTTAGTCACCTTGTTGCTCGCAGCCTGTCGCAACAAAAAAAAAAAAAAAAAACCACATCATTTGTTCACATTTCTGTTGAAAAATGCCAAAAGACAGCACACGCTTTGACTGGCATAAAATGTTATTTTTGCACCAACGTGGTGATTCCCAAAGAGCGATTAGCTGGAAACTTGGCATATTTCGGCATGTTGTGTAGCCTGTCTTAAAAAAATTGAGGACACTGGACAAGTGGAGGACAAAAGAAGACACGGCAGACTTAAAACTATCTCCTAAAGGTGATCGGTATCTGAAAGTCATGTCCTTAAGAAGCAGGGAAATCAACTTGGAAAGACCTGACAGGACCTGAGAGATGCATCCTTCAGAGGCTCCATCTACTGTTCACTGAAGCATCATCAGAAATGGTCTCAGTGGAAGGGTAGCTGTCAAGAAGCCGTTCTTAGGAAGGGAAACAGGGAAAATAGGGAGAAGTAGGCCACATTACACAAGAGCTGGACTGAAAATCAGTGGCAACGGGTCTCGGAGAGTGATGAATGGACCTCAGCGTTATTGAAGCAGTGCGTCTTTGGATCGTCGCGACAGAAAATGGAACAACATCCGAAGAAGAGCTTCGGAATGTCCTTCAAGAAGCCTGGAGAGCTATTCCTGAAGACTTTGCTAACAGAGTTCAGGCTGTGTTGAAGAATGAAAGGTGGTCATTCCCAGTGGCTTTCAAGCTCACTGGGATCCTACAAACTCAAGACTCTCCTACAGTACTGCAGGGCGGCTGTGGCTCAGGAGGTAGAGTGGGCCATCCTCTGATTGGAAGGCTGGTGGTTTGATCCCTGGCTGCTCCAGTCTGCATGCCGAAGCGTCCTTGGGCAAGAGGCTTGAGGTAAAAAGGGCTCTGAGTGCTCAGTTAGAGAAGGAAAGGGCGACAGTTTAAAGTGTTAAGGCTGACATACACAGAGGCACAATATTTCTCACATGCAGACTACCCACATATTTATGCTTAAGCAACACACACACACACACACTAGGAGGCTCCATCTAGTTTGTATGAATCAGGCAGAAGGAGGAGAATTGATCAACAGCAACCAGTTTTTCCTGTAACAGAAGGCAGGAGTGTTTCCTAACAGCCCTGCTCCAGCTAGCCTTCACAAAAGCTGGCCACTTGTTCAAAGTTTGCAGTACTTGGCGTCTGAATTTACATGCACACTCTTAAGGCAGCTATTAGTCTACAGGAAACCAGTGTGTCACGTCGCACTTTCAAAACTACTTTAACCTGTCAAGTCCAAACCACACGCGGACAGACTGCTGCATTTACATAATGACTACTGGGAAAGGGGCAGCAGTGCTACAGAGTTATAGCCACACATGAAACAAGACCACCACAATAAGGTGGTGAGATGAAATAAGCACATAGTTTTAGAGACTACACATTATAATATGACTTTCATCAGACTTGGTGGAAGTCCTTTTCTTACCAAAGATCCGGAGGAGGACAAAGAGACCCAGAGAGAGTCTGTTCAGCAGAGATGTCATTCTCCCTGGGAGTTACTCTTAGCTGCGCACAAGTTTTGACAGTTTCAGCCGTGGAAGAAATCTCATAAGTCCAGGTAATATGATCCTAACTGACAGGCAGGCTTGAAGCACCGAGGCACACTCATGCCTCATGCAGCCCGGATCATCCTCGGTGATCTTTTTACTGAGGACCAGATCCTTTCCAAAGTCCTGTCCAAGGCAAAATATATATACAAGTAAACGGTGTATAACCCAGTCCTTGTGAAAAGTGAAAAATCCGGTGAGTTTGTGTGAGGTTGTTAAGCCCACGCCATCATGTTTGCCCTTTAGAAAAAAAATAAGGCGCACCTTTACCTCTTAGGGATACACCTGTTTGGGCTACACCTCTCTCGCTTGCTCTCTCTCTCTCACTCACACACACACACACACACACACATTTGCACAAGTGACAAGAAGTCACCTTTCCGGTTTGGTTGAGGCAGCATGACAGTTATTTTCTGGTCTTTACTTGCTCTGCTCAGAGGAGAGGCAGGCCAAAAGCAGGCACAAAGAGCTCACTTAAAGAAAAAAAAAAAGGGCTGAATGTTGCACTTTAATATCCTCAACTGATACTACAACAGTGTCTCCTCCCTCATGAAGAAAACAAATTAATCCTTTAATTTAAAGGGGATAACCACAAACACCAGCAACCTGTAAAAGAAGAATTCCTTCATCTCGGTGCTTGGAAACTGAAAAACACCATCGCACACGCGTAAAGTGGTCTACAGTGGGACGCCACTCTCACGCAAATCTGTTGTTTTTATTAACTGTGTGGCTGTGGTGGTTTAAATAACACAATTCAAAATTGCAACGCAGTTTAATGTGAGCATAAACTTTAATAGGACTGGTGGCAGATATGTACATGTAACAGTTCGACTGGGTTTCATAGGCAGAAGTTTACATACAAAAGAACTTTGAGGATTTTTCGGTGCACGCAGGTAAGGCCTACACCAAAGGCAGCACCGCTGCCATCCTGTGGTTTGCAGGAAACACTGCTTCTTTATAGCTTCACATCAAACGGTGAGTCTCAAACCACCCCTCATTTCTTTGCATTTTGCTTCCAGCTGCTTACTTCTATTTCCCCCAAAGAGTCGCCATATGTGGATTAATCCGCATGAGTGATTGGGCACAGATTTTACACTGGATGTCCTTCCCGAAGCAACCCTCCCAACTGCGGAAGGGGTTTGTGTATCTACAAGAAAAAAAATGGCATAGATAGCACCCTCTCGACAGGCATGAAATATTAGTAGTATAGTTTTGTTGTTGGCTGAAAGCTTGGCGTCGCTCAGCACGGTGTGCAGTGAGATCTTAAAAAAAAACAACAACAACAACAAAAAAAAAAATCAAGGAAAAAATGGAGAAGTGGGAGACAAAAGAAGAAGTGGCAGGGCCTAAAAGACTATCTACAAAAGATTAACTGTAGTTGAAAGTCTTGTCCTTAAGAAACAGGGGGAAAAAAACCCAGCAAAGACCTGACAGAACCTGAGAGCTGTTCACAGGAGGCTCATCAAAAAAAAAATGGCCTCGGTAGAAGGGTGGCTGCCAAAAATCGGGAAAAAACAAGGAGACGATCGAAAAATCTGTGGCAACAGGTCTTATGGTTCAACTCATCATCGATATGTACGGAGGAGGTCAGGAGAGGGGTCTACAGCCACGTGGAAAGCACGGTGGAGGCTCGGTCATGGTTTGGGGCTGCATTTCAGCCACTTTTGTTAGGGAGCTCGTCCAAAAACCTTTGAAATTATGAACGCAGAAAAGTGCTGTCAGATTTGAGCCACCACGGAGCTGCATTTTTCCACATGACCACGCAGTAAAAGCCCACCTGGGTAGGAAAAAAACACTATCAACACTTTGGGCCACGGACTGGCCTCCCCAGAACCCAGACCTCAACACTTTTGACAAGAAAGAGAGTTCAGGCTGTTTTTAACCTATGCTTGCTCACATTTGAATAAATCATTGCACCTATTCCCCTAACTCTAGCAAAGTATAAAGAAAGAGGGGTGGCTCAAGACTTTCACAGAATTATACGCCGCGCTTTTCTCACCTCGCAACTGCACTCACCATCTCCTCTTTTTAAAAAGTGACACCATCTTCCTTTTTGAACAGTAGCAAGCATACACAGTATCTCTGTTCACACAAATGGACACCAGTAAAATAAAAAGAGGAAGCGAGCTGAGCTGGTCTGCCCACAAGAAATACAAAACATCACATAAAAGCATTTCTTTTTTTAAAAATTCCTGAGTAACATAATATAAAATGTCTCTGAAGCATTACGGCTATCAAAAGTTGTTAATGTTAATGTTGTGTTAATATCGAATATAAAATATATGCAACCAAGCAATGAATGGAAGTCGTGCAACTAGGGCAGAGCATTTCTCACAATCACCCATCTTGGTCTCAGCTTCCCTGTTTGGGACTCCTTCTAAACTTCCTCTAGCATCTATATCAGAAAAAGGGAAATAAACCCTAATGTTAAAGAAAAAAACCCAACTCGTACATTCTTGAAACTTTAAGCTGAATACGATGTGCAACATTTAAATTAAAAAAAGGACAGGAAAGTACTCGTTGTATCACTTCTTCATGCCGATCGTTTCGTATGTGTCCGCAGCGTGAGGAGTCAGACCCTGTCAGGGAGACAAGGAGAATTTCAGTGCAATCTGTTCGACTTTTTAATCTCCTTTTTTTTATGATTAATCAGGCAAAAACTCACCGTATAAATGCCCTCTTCAACATTCTGACAGGGGAGAGGAAAGAAAAACATTAGATGCAGTGCGGGTATGCGAAAACGCACACCATTTTAATGACACACTTTCTTTCTCGGTGGCTGGTTAGCTGTGCGAGAAACAACAGGAGCCAGAGACCGACGCGCCAGCAGAGCCTCGCAGCGGCTTAGGTAGTGCACAGTTTGTGGCTAGTGATAGGAAATTAATAGACTAAAAAAAAGGCAGCGCAGCACACCAGCAGGTTTGCGTGAGAAAAAAAAAACCCAACTATCTGTATGCTTTTCAAGTCAGATTTTAGATATGCAGTGAAAAAAAAAAAAGAGAGAAACTGACGCCGAAGCCGCTGTCTGTGTGTTCTGTGTAGGAATTTAACCAGAAATGCACCTGTGTCTTTTGATCTGCGAATCGCATGGACACCGCAGCAATTTAAGCGTTAAATTTACTTAGTCGGCCACGCAAAATGGGGTTTTTAAAAAGAACTCGATTGTTGCCGGCCGAGGCTGGACTTTGTTCTCGCAGCTAAAAAGCTGACAGTAAATAAGCTCACC
>VUQH01017766.1:23579-41687 GCA_015106775.1 Etroplus canarensis | reverse complement strand
ATATTACAGCTATAAGAAACTGATCTGATGTGGGCTCGAGAAAGGATTAGAGTAGGTAGGCAATTGGGGCAAAGAGATGGGAGAGGAGGTGGAGAGGGCTCGCAGCCTTGGCTAATGACGCCAGGGTCGCAGGCCCTGCGCAAGGATGACACGGGTGGACGGGATACTAGTTGATGGCGATAATGCACTATTTTGCTGTTTGCCAACTGCCATTAAAATTTACAAGAAGAAGATCTGATGCATTTAGTAGTAAAACACTTCCTTTTACCCTTTTGATAATCCCTGAATGGAATTGGGTATTTGTATGTGTATGATAGTTCATCACGATTGCCATCTTGCAGCTAAATCAGAATTGAAATCAGAATCCTTTATTAATCCCAGGGAAAAAAAAGCTTTATTGAAAGGTTTTAATAGGCATACTGTAGGCTCTTTGTTTTTGCACATCATCACAATAAGATAAGCAAACTCTTGTTTGTTTGTTACTTAAAAGAAAATCATATCTATTGACCTTAGTTATACTTTGTATTTTTCATTGGGTAGTCTACGCCCCACCTACAGTGTCCACAATTTGAGAACCACTGAGCTAAAAGTGTAAATATGACTTGTCCGTTCTTGATATTTGCTATTTTTTTCTTCTTCTTCTTCTTGTAAATTTTATTGGTGGTTGGAAAACAAAAAAAATAGTGCATTACCGCCACCAACTAGTATCCCGTCCACCCGTGTCATCCTTGCGCAGGGCCCGCAACCCTGGTGTCATCAGCCAAGGCCTATTGGCTATTTTCTTCTTCTTCTTGTAAATTTTATTGGCGGTTGGCAAACAACATAATAGTGCATTACCGCTACCCACTTAGTATCCCATCCACCCGTGTCATCCTTGTGCAGGGCACGCGACCCTGGCGTCATCAGCCAACTTCATTTGCTATTTTCTTCTTTTCTTCACTATTTTATAGGTGTATATGATCCTGACCAGTCTGGCAGTGGCCTCTTTGATATCTTAAAAGGAGGAACAGAGCGCTTCCTGACCAACATAAAGGATACTTCTTCTAAGGTCATCCAGTCAGTAGCTAGGTAAGATGGCTCAATTGAGTTATTGCAAATGTCATGAAGTGCATTTATTTTGCACTTGTAATCATATACCTTTCAATTAATCTTTGTTGCCATT
Source organism: Etroplus canarensis (assembly GCA_015106775.1). NCBI lineage: Eukaryota > Metazoa > Chordata > Actinopteri > Cichliformes > Cichlidae > Etroplus > Etroplus canarensis. The sequence continues at coordinate 40,525 of VUQH01017766.1, read as the reverse complement.
AAAGATCAGTGAGCACTGACTGTGCTTAATTAGTTACAATCCTACTGATATAATTTGTTTGTCTCTCTTAAAATTGGCAGGAATTGCTGTCCATTGCATTTTCTTTTAATTAATTAATTTTTTATGTCAATTGAGTCGAGTTGACAGTTAAGCTTTTTATGTTTTATGTTGGCTACTGAGGCTTCAAATATGCCTACTTATTAACCTAAGTAGTTCTACCAGTATATTTGCTTTGGTGATGTTAAATGTATTAAATAAATGTGTTACATTTTTTAATTTCATCTACTGAAAATATAGTCATGTGAAAAAAGCCTTCACAGGACTGCATAGAGTCCTGTGAAAAACTAAGTACTCCTTTACTACAAACATAGGATTTAGGGGCTAAGTAGCAGCCAGGTGTTGCTACTAAAAATGCACTTGATTCATTGGTCATCAGCAAGTGTGACCACCTCTATAAAAGCAGGTACTTTGGCAGGTTGCTGGTGTGGAGCATTCAGGTGTGTGTTAACACAGTGCCAAAGAAGAAAGACATCAGCAGTGATCTTAAAGAAGCAATTGTTACTGCCCATCTAGGTAGGCTTATAAGATAAGTCCATCATCCTACAGTAAGAAAGATTATTCACAAGTGAAATAATTCATACAGTTCTCTATGGTGGTGTCTTTGTGCCTCTGGTATAAGCACACATAAAAATGTTTTGAAAGCACAAAAATTATATTTTGAGGGGAAGTGATTGTTCAACAAAGAATAACTTGATCTGAGCAAAGAAATCAGTTTTGTGCCCAATAAATGTATTTCAGTGTTTGCTACTATACATATAAACACACAGTAGTAGCCTCTCACTCACATGTTGGCATTTGCTCTTGCTCAGATCTCTGCTCTGTGTGCTTACGGACAACTGTGCACTTGCTTGCAGTATCTTGCTCTCTCAGCACTTCTCTGCAGGCCTTTACAAATACACATGAAAACCAGCCAATCACAGACCTTTATTCAGAATCCTTGATTGGCTTATTTGGTCTCCAGTACTATAATACACCAAAGAAATTGGATTTCTTTAATAAATAATTAAATAACTGACTAACTGAAGATACTACAGTGTAGTTTTTATCAAACAACTCCATTAATTTAGCTATATTTGTAAACAGTATTTCAGGAATGGTGTAGATAGTGAGCTGATTGGAGACCAGAACAGTCAGTCGAGGTTTCTGCATCCAAGTTTGTGATTGGCTGGTTTTATGGCACAATTGTAAATGTGCGCAGAAAGGGTTGAGAGCAGAGATGTTGAGAGAGGGAGCAATAAACTGCAAGCAAGTGCACAGATGTCTGTTACCTCACTGAGCAGAGATCTGAGCAAATTACAACAACTAGAGCGACTATTATTGTGTCTATATAAATACTAGCAAACACTGAAATACTGTTGCTGCGTGCAGAACTGTTTTTTGTTGACTCAGATTAAGATTAAGCACGAAAACAATGCATAGCTGTCAATTTTTTCTGGAGTGGACATCCTAGCAAATTCACCCCAAGTTCAGACTGTGCAATGATCAGAGAAATGCCAAAACCCAAGAGCTACATCCGAGACAGTACAGGTAGAACAAGACTGAACAGGTATAGCTTGTGTAGAAGGATTGCCAGGAGAAGGCCTCTTTTCTCTAATTAAAAAAAAAAAAACGTGGCAGAAGTTGCATGTGAACAAACCCAAAACCTTCTGGAACAATGTCTTTTGGACAGACGAGTCCAGAGTCTGGCCATAATACACAACCAGCATATAACATAAGCATGGAGTTGGAGGGGTACTGATTTGAGCTTGCTTTACAGCCACAGGACCTCGGCCCCTTGCAGTCATTAAATTGACTGTGAGCTCCTCTGTATCCAGAGTATTCTAGAGTCAAATGTGAGGCCAACGGTCAGTTGACAGCTAAGGCTTGGCTAAAACTACATCCTACAACAGGGCAGTGATCCCAAACACACCAGCAAATCTACAGCAAAATGGCTGAAAAAGGCGAGAATTAAGGTGTTGAGATGACTGAGTAAAAGCTCATACCTCAGCCGGATTGAAATGCTGTGGCTTGGCCCTAAGAGAGCTGTGAATAAATGAATGCGAATAAACCTCAACGAGCTGAAGCAGTGTTTTAAAGAAAAGTGGGCCAAAATTCTCCCACTACGCTGTGAGAGATTGATAAAGTCGGAAAAGACCGAAAATCATTATTTCACGTTATTAGGTTATTAAGTTATCCTTAGTCTTTAGTTTTTCACAGGACTGCATAGAGTCCTGTGCAAAAACGTCTCTTTTCACATGACTATAGACACTTTAAGTTCTGTAACAGATTTTTAATTCAATTATTCATTTAATTAATATAATTTCTTTTCAAATAAAAACATTTCTTACTTGTCAGTCATCATGTTTCATCACAGTTGCATCAACCTGAAGTGAAAGTAGATTATTTTATGCCTACAAATGATACCGTGTAACCTCTCATACTTACTCATACCCTGGTCCCAGAGTTACCTTTAAAAGGAACATTTTGTTGCCTGCTAGGTCTAAAACAAGGTCCTCAGATGGCAGACTAAAGTTTTTATAGTCCCTGAAAAAGTACGTCTAATTTCAGTGTGATGTTCTATTATTCAGTTTCACATTCTATTATTGACCACCGTCATACAAACAAGTCAGTGGCTAATCCAGTCTGCTACACTTACTTGCTGTAATCAGTGACTATGGTCATGATCATTGAAAGCAGAGACAGCTTTAACAGCAAAGTGTTCCTTTAATAACTACATTAGCTGAATCTGTTAAAGTTTAATGTTTCATCAGCTTGCTCCATTTGTTTGGCCATTTTGTTTATTTCTTTGTTTTTTCCCCTTTGTCCCAATCCCTCATGGTCCCACTATGTGTCCATCACCTAGCAACCCAAGGTAAATATGGGTCAGTGAAATGCGTCAACTCATGCGTTACCCTGTATGTTCTATAGTGTGTGTTTTGATTTAGTGGGGAAAAAAATGAAATATACCTTTTGCTGCACTGTGTCTGGCATCATAGCTTGCTGATCCTAACATTGCACATTCAAGAATTCAGCTGAATGAATGCAGAGTGTGATGTGATTGGACAGAACTGTTGATTATAGCTGAAATGCCTGGAAAATGGGATCCGCATATGGCAAAACAATAGAAGCCCAGTCTCTGTGAGTGATTCAAGAAACTGTTGGATCAACATTAGCATGTTTTAGAATTGTTTAAAGCAGTGATGACCTTTGATTGATTGAAAGGGAGAACTTTCAGCAGTGGTGTAAGTGAGGATAACAGGAGTGAAGAGTGAAGGTAACAGAAAATAAGATGAAAAACATGAAAAAAATGGCATAGCTCAATAAAATAAATCCAACATCACAGAATAGAATAGCTCAGAAGGTAAAAAACTTGCACTAAAGGTGCTCAGTTAAATAGAAAGTACAAGGAAGCTTAATAAATCTAAATCAAAATATGATATATTAAGGATATTAGATTTTTTTTAAAATGTGGCTATTGTGGTATAAGGTGAAAAAGATTTTCTGTCTGTTCTTGTGGCAGCGGAGCTGAAACACTTTAGAGAAAGTGTTGAGCTGCATGTCATGTAAGTGATGCAGAAGGTGGTCAAGATCCATTAATAATCTATAGCCATTCACCACAACCACTTCATTTGAGTGACCTCTGCATAAACTGATGGCGAAATCCAAACAGTGAGTTCATTCAAACTGCAACAGCAGTATTGAATTCCCCGCAACGAGTAATATGGACAAATTTCAACAGCTAGCACTTCAATATATAGTACAGGCCACAAAAATGTTCGTTTAGCGTAACATGTCTGTCAGTATTCAATTTTTCAGTCACAATTAGTGCAATCCCTCCACATTGCTTCCTACTGCTTGAAAAGCAGTGAATTTTCTACATAACTTGTTTAAATGATCTATTAAACATGTTGACATTTGTTTTAGGGCCTTTATTATAGCAATAATGCACTTTCTTGTTATCTGTTGTTATAAATAGCAAACATAAAAGTGTTTTTTTTAATTTAGCTACCTAAGACAAACAGCCTCATCCACAGCTTATGGCAGTGGTGTATTTTTGTTTTGTTCTTTTTGTCAGATTCTTCCTTCATACCTTGACCGGTTTCATCTACTTTATTATTTTAGGCTGACTGTTTTCCCATTATTTTCAAGCCCAGTATTTTATACATTATTATTGAAGAATGTATTATATTTCATTTTATTTAATGTCATTTTTCTGTATATTATTTACCAATTCATTCAAGCTCTAATGCTTTTAGATTACTTTTAGATAACCAGTTTAACTCTATACACTACTTTTAACTGTGTACCATGCAAATGTGACAAACTACATTTAAAAATCTTATTTTTGATGTCATGGTCATAGAAAAATGACATAAAACAGTAACTGGGGTGGCAACTCTTTGGGTAACCTCTGCGTGTGACTTGTTAATTCTTAATTGAGCTTTTAAAGCAGCTCAAAAATAATGTCTTGGAAAAGCACTTAACTATGGGCTCACATAAGTTGCTGTGTCTAGAATTTAAGATAATTCATGTGTGCAAGAGAAGACTAAAAGAAGTTACTTCCAGAAAATTTTTACCTAGTGAAATATAAATAAAAAAACAAAAAATGACAGTTAAAAGAAATGGCAAAAGTCAGGACGATGAAGAAAACCATGAAATTGAAATGAAAATTTGCTGGACAGAAAAGGAAAATCAAAACCAACTGCATCAGACTGCATCAAAGCATCTGCACGAAGGTTTAACCCGGACATAGGAGTGGTGGAGTAGTTCGACTCAGCGCTGCTTTCACAGGCTACACAGAAGAATCATTAGAAGAAACCTTAGGGTAACCTCTGGGGGTATTTTTATTTTCAACTTAATTTAACCTCAATCAAAAGCACATTTATTCTACATGAAATGTTTTCTTAGTAATTTAGCGGTTTATTTATATTTTTAGCCATCTTCTCGACATAATATTCCAGGTGTTTAACCTGACTTAATATGTCTGTGCTGTTTTAAATTCAAATTGCAATTCTATTTTTTTTTTCTACATACCCCAAAGTAACTATATATGTAGGATCTAGAATACAAGTAACCCTGGCTTTTGAATACTGACCTACAGTATATGAGTGATTGCTTGAATGGATGTTAGAAGTTTAATTATGTCTCCACTGCTTACTAAATAACCTTTTCCGCTAAATATGTCTTAATTTGCATCATCAATGCGTCCTAATACCATACAGCTAGAATGGACTCATCATAGATAGCTCAATTTCTTTGCTTGGCCCGCAGTTTGTCTGTACTGAACTGTATGTGCAGTAGAAATCATGCTGTGCTGTTTCAGTTGTTGTCATTGTTCCAGTATGATTGTATTTGCAGAAGATCCAATGAAGCCTAATTTCTCCATCAGTTTACTGCCAATACTGCTTAATACCCAGGAGCTATTGGCAGTAATGAGTGTTCCCATGTGACAACAAGCATTTGCCAGATGCTTGTGCTGCATTAAAGACTCAGCGGAAAGATGACCAGGGGATTGTCTGAATCCAATTAGTGTAATTTGTAGGGCAGTATGCATCAAAGCTGGTTGAAATTGTAGAGTGAGTGGTAGCCCTGGAAGAGATGAGTATCTAGCAGCTGATCAACCTTCAACATCTGGATTTCAAAACCAGAATCGGAAAGCTTATTTTGTTTCTCTACCACCTCATTCATTAGGCTATTTTCAGTCTATTAGACATTAGTCAAACAGTTTTACTTTCCCTGTTTGCTTGTAATCATCTCTCAATTGTGATTGTCATCTCTTCTAAGTTGTGTAGATACTACTTTTATAATTGCGCTTGTAATTTCTTTTACAGCTACGCCAAGGGGGACCTGGATATTTCATATATCACCTCCAGAATTGCAGGTATGCAGAGTGCCCACCATAGAAAGGCTTTAAAACACTCTGTCACTGTTACTTGATCATTAAGTAATTTCACATTAAATGATAAGCATGACATCATCAATGGCCCCATTCAGACAAGCTTAGATGAAAAAATGTGGCAATAGCTTAGTTGCTTTTAAAATTTTTGAGAGCTAGATAAATGTTTAATATAACAATTACCAATGTATTTGTGTGTGTGTGTGTAGTCATGTCATTCCCAGCAGAGGGGGTAGAATCAGCCCTGAAGAACAACATCGAGGATGTCCGTCTGTTCCTTGATTCACGTCATGCTGGCCACTATGCTGTATACAACCTCTCCAAACGATCGTATAGGCCTTCTCGATTCCACAACAGGGTATGAAGTGTGTGTGCTTGTGCATGCATGCATGCATCTTTCTTGTATGGAGTTGTGTCAGCGTGGGAATTGACAAGAATAATTATAGCTTAGTCTGGATAGTTTATTTACCCTCAACAGTCATGGCTGTAGTAGTGTTTATCTGTGCTTTTGTAATTCACACACTCATGTGAAAAAGTTACTTAATGCAGACCTCTGAAAAACTAAGTACACACTGTGATTAAGTAGCTTGTAGCTTGAAATTCACAGCAGTTACTTAAGTAATCATTTTCTGTATGACTTTATCAGTCTCTCACAGCATTGTGGATGAATTTTGGCCTATTCTTCTTTGCAGTGTTGCTTTAGTTCTTTAAGATTCACTGCCATTCATTTATTCCCAGCTCTTAAAGTCCTTTTACAGCATTTTAATGGAGTTGAAGTCTGGACTTTGACTGGGTCATTGTGATACCTTGCTCTGCTTGGGAATCATTTTCCTATTACATGATCCAATTTCGGCCAAGCTTTAGTTGTCGGACTGATGGCCTCACATTTGAATCTAGAATACTTTGGTATGCAAAGCCGTTCGTGACAGCTCCATGGCTCCAGCGTGCACAGGTCCTGTGGCTGCAAAATAAGCCAAAATCAGCACCCGTCCACCACCATGCTTGTGCTTATATGCTGTGTTTGGTTGTGAATTACGTTCAGACATCCCCACTTTGGCTTTGTTTGTCCAAAGAACATTATACCAAAAGTCTTGTGGTTTATTCCGATGCAAATTTGCAAAACTAACCTGTGCTGCCACGGTATTTTTTATCTTTTAACAATTAACATGCTAACTGAGGCCTGTAGAGTTTAGAGATGTAGCTTTTGTGTTTTTGCAGTTTCTGGGCATGGTCTGGCCTTTGGGTAAATTTGCTGGAATGTCCACTTGTGACATTATATTAGCACAAACCTGAATTCTTCAGACCAGTGAACTGTAAAAACTTGTTCTTTTGTAGAGCTGGTCACACTGGCTGATGATCAGTTAATCAAGTGGATTTCATTAGCAGCACCTGGCTGCTACTTATCCTCTTAATTCCTGTGGAAACAGTAAGGGTGTGCTTAGTTTTTCACAGTCCTCAGAAAACTTTATTTCACATGGCTTTAAGTTTATTATTCCCACAGCAGTGGTGAGTGCAAAATCATCTACTCTGGTTACTTTATTGTTTCAGTGACTTATATTATTTGTGTGTGTGTGTGTGTGTGTGTGTGTGTGTGTGTGTGTGTGTGTGTGTGTGTAGGTTTCAGAGTGTAACTGGCAGGTGCGCCGTGCCCCCAATCTCCGCAGTCTCTATAGTGTATGTAAAAACATGCACCTGTGGCTTAAACAGGACCAGAGGAACATCTGCATTGTACACTGCCTGGTAAGTTAATCCTCTGTGTATGCTCAGATGGGGAGCAGTACTGAAGGACATGGCATGAAGTTAACATGCCACTATTGTGGACCCTCTCTGTCTGCAGGATGGCAGAGCAGCATCAGCAGTGGCAGTTTGCTCCTTCCTGTGTTTTTGTCGCCTTTTCACCACAGCTGAGGCAGCAGTCTACATGTTCTCAATGAAACGCTGCCCACCAGGCATAGCACCCTCACACAAGAGGTATAGAAACCTACCCAAATGATAATGTATAGAACAGAGGGGTGGTTTCTGGTTATTATTTTTCCTTGTTCTTTTCTTGTATGATAAAAAAATTTGCTGTTTAAGAAACATGCATCATCTCAATCTTGCTTTTTGTTGTTAGGTATATAGAGTATATGTGTGACATGATGGCAGAGGAGCCTATCATCCCTCACTGCAAGCCTGTAGTCATTCGCTCCATCATCATGACACCTGTGCCGCTTTTCAACAAGCAACGTAATGGTTGCAGGCCATTCTGCGAAGTCTATGTTGGGGATGAGAGGGTCCTTACCACATCACAGGAGTATGACAAGATGAAGTAAGTTTTTGCTGACCTGAAAAGTTTCCCTTTTTTAACAATCTAATACAAACTTTACACTCTCAATTTGTCATTCTCTCTTAATCCTCTTGCTTTCCAGGGATTTTAAGATAGAGGATGGGAGAGCAGAAATTCCCCTTAATGTTACAGTTCAAGGAGATGTACTGGTGGTGATCTATCATGCAAGATCTACATTGGGAGGACGTCTGCAGGCAAAGGTATAATAAACACAGAGATTTGTGCGTAAACCTTTAAAAATAGTGATGATATCAACAAATGCACATTATATATCCTTTATAATTCTATTTCAGATGGCATCCATGAAAATGTTCCAGATCCAGTTCCACACAGGCTTTGTACCAAGAAATGCGACTACAGTCAAGTTTGCCAAGTACGTGTCCATGAAATCCTGCTGCAAGTTTTTTTTGGTTTTTTTTAAATATTTAATCAACAGCTTACTCTTGGTCTCCATTCTTGAACTTTTGTAGTTACATTGCTTGTAACAAGTCATTTCAGCTAGAATGCTTTCAGTGCACTTTATTTGTAATTTCTCTTTTACATTTATCTGTTCTTTCAGGTATGATTTGGATGCCTGTGACATCCAGGAAAAATACCCAGACTTGTTCCAGGTCAACTTGGACATTGAGGTGGAACCCAGGGACAGACCCACCACCAAGACACCTCCGTGGGAGGGGTTCCAAACCAAGGGCCTCAACCCCAAAATCCTCTTCTCCTCTCGTGATGAACAGCAAGAGATCCTCAGCAAATTTGGTAATGGCTTTACTTTATGAGACTGTTGGTTTGGTAGAGTGGTAGAGGGTGTTGTCATCTGTTTCTTATTTTGTGTTTATATCAAATTTCATCCTTCTTTTCTCCCCTCAAGCTGCTCTTTAAGTTTTTCTGATTCTTTTGTACATTTGTACTAAACATTGAACCTTTATGACTGCAGGTAAGCCTGAGCTGCCTCGTCAGCCAGGTTCCTCTGCATTTTATGACTCAGAGTCACCCCAGCCAGCACAGACCCCAGACAGTTCCAATGCAACAGAGGCAGAGTCTCCTATGAGCAACGACAACAATGCCAGCAACTTCTTCCAGACCCTGGACTGGGAAGGTGATGTGTCATTTCTGTCTTCTTTATTCTCTTCTAATTTCTGCCTTTATATACACGTGACTGTGCAAATGTTTTTCCTGCATTAATCTTCCCTGGCAGGATTTAAACCTTTAAGCAATCTCTTAACACCCCTTCATGTCTGATTCCAAGTTAACTTGTCATTATAGATGTGCGTAGCCCCCAGGACGCTTCAGACAGCCAAGCAGGAGGATCAATAAATGAGCAGGAGGACCTGAGTGATCAATCAGAAGGAGAATCCTATTCTTATTCTGCCACCAGTGGAGAGCCATTGTCACGTGACCACAGTGAACCTCTGTTTGATTCTGACTTCCAGGTGCAGAAAATCTTTAATGGCTTGTATCATACAGTGTTATCTGTATGTTGTGACTCCCTTTATGATGTACCCTGACAAGTCTATCAAGAAGAGTCAAAGTTCATTATTTCTTGCCTCAATTTATTTCTGTGTTTTCTTGGTGTTTTTGTGTCCCCTCAGACGTCCTCTCCTGCTGCCCAGGAGACCCCTCTTGATGACACAGCTGACCTCTTGGGCTTGAACTCTGACCCTCAACCTCCATCCATGTCCTCAACTTCCTTCTCTGCTCCTCAACAAGGAGATCAGGGGGGGATGAAAGCTGCTTCCAGCAACAGCGACCTCCTCAATGACCTATTTGCACCTCCTGCTGGTCAGACAGGAGCAGTGCAAGAAGACTTGTTCTTCAGTGGGCCTGCCAGTGGGGCCACACCAGACCAAAAACGTACGGGCTGAGTTTTAATACATGATGGTTGCATTATACTGAGATTTCTTTAATTTTACTGTCACATTGTTTATATGACAGCCATGGAAGATCTTTTTGATCCATTTGGAATGGGGTCTGGTTCCGGTGTTGGTTCCAGTGTTGGTTCATCTCGACAAGCCTCTGGACCAGACCTGTTTGGAGACTTGCTAGGTTCTGATAGTTCAGCCACCAGCGGATTTAGTTCAGCTCACAGTAACCCCACTCCTGCTTCCAACACCAGCCTCTTCAACCTCAGTAAGTACCTAACTCATTGTTATCTCCCAGCTATCTAGTGTTTGTCATCAAATTTTCAGGCTACATTAAAGAGATAATGATGATTGTTTATATACACTGAGCTAACACACGTAACTAAATATCCCCTGTATTCTAGGATAAACTATTTTCAGTCTTCTATAAACACTAATTTTTGATTTTAATTTTTTTTTGGAACAGCAGTTTATTGTTGACACTTAGGATGTTTGTGTCTTAACAGATAAGCTTGTAAATGATACCCCTAAAATGACATCATCAGCTAGCCAACCAGACCTGCTGAGTGGATGGGACAGCTGGAAAAGTGGCACCACTTCTGGCATGAGCACCACCACCAGCAAACCCAATTATACCAACACAGGTAGGGGGAGGAACATTACTTGGGGGTTTGTAGGTGACTAAAAAAGTAAAAGTTTTACAGACAATCTTCAGAATTTAAAATCTGACACATTGTGACATGCATATTGTTACCATTTTAGCCTCTGGTGTGTCATCCATGTCAAAGGCCAAGTCCCAGACCTTTGATCCTTTTGCTGACCTGGGAAACCTGAGCTCCAACTTACCAGGTACAAATCCATCTGAGGGTACTACTGTGCTGACATTAAGCTGAGCAAAGGGGAAGATTATCACTTAATCTTATTAACCTATATATTTATCTCATGTAAATATAATCCCGCAATCTTTTCCTGTAGGTTCTTCCAGCACAAATTTTTCTGGGCCTTCCTTTGGCACAAAAGGTGCTTCTTCATCCTCTGCTAAGCCCCAAGCCCAGCCATGGCCGTCTGGAAGACCCACCTCAGCCCAGAACAAACCTTGGATGCCTGGATCAGGATCAGCATCTCAGCCTGCAGGCACACAGTCAGCTAAACCTAACTACAACCTCAATTTCTCTAGCGTCATCGGTGGGAGAGAGGAGAGAGGCATACGTGGCCCTGGATTTGGTAAGAGACACTTGTTAGGACTTGTTGAAATTTATCAACAGAACAGTACTAAAGACATCATAAAGTTAGTGTTGTACGATGTAAAAATTAGTTAAAACAAAAAACAGTTGATTGTGCCCAAAGTTTTGACTGGCACTGCATGTGATTAGCAGTAAACGGGAATTCGCCAGGTGCTGAAAACAAAGGTTGAAAATTAAAGAGGTGGTATAAATGACAGTATTTGCATTGCATATTGTTCTGATTCTCTTTTTTGTGGTGCTTTTAGGGTTTATCAGGGAATCCAGTTATTTTGGATTTCCACTCTTTTCTCCATAGGCTTCTCATTGTATGACTAAGTCTAAAATCTTTTCATGCCCATAACATTTCCAAATCATGCTTAAGTTTTTCTGTGCTGATGTCACTCAGGCCCCAAGCCGAAAGTAAAGGAAGATGATTTTGAGGAGCTGCTCTCAACTCAGGGTTTTGCTTCTAAACCTGATAAGAAGGGACCAAAGACCATTGCTGAAATGAGGAGACAGGAGATCACAAAAGACATGGATCCTCTTAAATTACAGGTAAAAAACTGAATACATATGTCAAGTCAAATCAAGTCACTTTTTTTAATATGGCATATTTAAAAGCAAAGTGTTTTCCAAAGTAAACACATCATCATTCCAGGTGTAAAATATATAAATACAAAACATAAAACTCATGTAAATATGACTGAATGTAGCACAAATAAAATTAGATATATTTAAGAAATGATTGAAATAAAAAAGCAAGAATGACAATTAAATGCGGTACTAACAACAATGCCATGTTCAAAGTCACTTAAATCCCCTCTTTTCCCCATTCTGAGGTTCAGTTTGAATTTTATCAGTTCATCTTGACAATGTCTACATACCTACATACATTAAGTTGCTGATGTGATTAGACATTTGTATTAAGTAGCAGTTAAATGCATATACTTAGTAAAGTGGGTGGTGAGTGTAGGTGGATCTTTAGAACTGATTTGAACTGTCAGCTGTTGAGCAAAACTTTATGGGATGGCAGACTATTCATGTCTGGGGTAACAACAGTGAAAGCCACCATTTTTTTGGTGGACTCAGAGGGGTTGTAAGGACAATTACCTAAGAGACCTAAGGCAGAATATGTAAAGGACATGTTAAACACTTAAAAACACACAGTGTGTGTTCTTGGGGAAAATAAATGTAATTCTTAGCAAAGCTTTTCTGATTGATAGAAGTGAGTAAATCACCATTGCCACTATCATAAGCAGCGGATTCTGAATCACATAATCTGTTACTTGCCAAAAGAGCTGATTAGATTGACCTGTGTGGCACCTTTTGGCAGGTGAAACTCAGCTCATACAGTACTTTCCAAGTGGTAAAGATTTTTTTTTTTTGGTCATGCTACAGATTTTGGACTGGATTGAAGGGAAGGAGCGAAACATCCGAGCACTGCTGTCAACTCTACACACGGTGTTGTGGGAGGGTGAAACCCGCTGGAAGCCTGTGGGTATGGCTGACCTGGTGTCACCTGACCAGGTGAAGAAATACTACAGGAAGGCTGTGTTGGTTGTCCATCCAGATAAGGTACAGTATCAAATTCTGCTAATGATTTTACTCTTTGGAATTAGCCTCTGGATCTGAACCGTGAAGCCAGTGCAAAAGTGCCATAAACCTGCTTTTTTTTTTTAGCCAGCAGTAAGCAACTCTTCTCGTTGAAAAAAGAAGTCAGATTGTGTCTGAAGTTTAAAAATCCCCTTACTTTTCACTTGATTCATGACATCAGTAAATTAGATGGGTTTTAAGCCTAATGAGTTGATGGTCCTCTTTAATACAGAATATTGGTTAAAGATTAAACACTGTTATCAGTTCATTCATTCATTCTGTTATCAGTTTATTTTAGTTATTTTTAGCATTTGAAAAACATTTGAATTCTAATCTTTCCTGTCATTAATTCTGTGTTAATTTGCAAATCTATGCACTCTCTGCAGGCAACAGGCCAGCCTTATGAACAGTACGCTAAGATGATCTTTATGGAATTGAACGACGCTTGGTCAGAGTTTGAAAACCAGGGATCCAAAGCACTCTTCTAAAACCCTGGCCACGATCCCAGCTAGACCAGACCAGACAAGACTGGATTTGGCCTAACAAAACAGTGGTTAGACTGGCCAGATTGGACAGGACTGAGCCCACATTGGGCCTTAGGGGCGAAGAGCCTCTGAGAGGTGTCCTCTCTACCATTCCCTCCTCCTTCTTTACTGTCTTCTGTTTCTTCGGTCAAAAAAGACCTTTTGCCTCATGTCTGGCTGTAATGAAAGTTTCCTCACTGGTTTAAAATCAGCCAGTTGAAAAAAACATTGTAATGGGTCTTAAACTCACTGCCTACCTGTATGACTGCCTGAGTGGTGCTGCAAACATCGGGAGGAAGGATTAGGCGACAATCACACTGAGAAGACAAAATGGAAAAGAAATCCGATAATACAAGGACTTTTAAAATTATCAAAATGAAACACCCCAACACTAATAAAGTTGATAAATTGGCTGTGACTGGATATTTATTTCATTTGTGCCTGGCACTTTTCTAACCAGTCCTTTAACTGACTGGTAAACATAAACTGAATGTGGCTGTAAGTTATTCAGCATGGCAGCCAACATGAAAGTTTGTGGGATATCATCCAAAAGATTTCATTTTACGCTTAGTTGCCTCAAAAAAGAAAAAAACGCTGCTGTTAAATCCAGGAACATACCTGCTGTAGCAAGGATTGAATTTTTTTTTTAAATCTCCTCTTGCATCCAATGCAGAAGCAGGATTTAAATCACCCTAGGATTTTAAAACGAGAGCGAACTATTCAAAATGATCTCTGCTACACCTTTAGGGGTGAAGACTTGTTTGGGTTTATTCTTGAGCCGTTTTCTTTCCAGAAAGTGAAAACAGTCGTCTGCTGAACACTACTCACGCTGCTTCTACCATTGTAATTTTTGCTGCACACACTCCTGAGATTGATGTTAAAAAATGCATCCGCAAAACCGAAGTGGGCAGTCTGTTGTTTTTGAAGTGCTCTTTTAATTCCTCCCACTCAGGCTACACCATGTAGCTAACTGCATGCTCTCCCACACCAAACCTCTGATGAACAGGAGGGTGGGTGTGCTTGATTTGTAAAACCAGGGTAGTCCAAATGGGCAGCAGCTTTTTCCCCCATTTTTACTGAAGTGCTCTTTGTCTTGTAGCAGAAACAGAGAAGGGTCTATCTGTGTGATCGCGCTGGGTGGCAGATTATATGCCCCACCCCACCCCGAGTGCTCACGCTGCTCATTGCTTTTGAACATCTCCATCATCGTTGCTGTTGTTGTTAAGCACACTCTCTCTTTAAGCTCCACCCAGTTCCAGCTTTTAGTTCATTATTTTTTGTCAGATTAGTAACTGAGGAATTAAAAAAGACAAAGTGGTGATATAATTAGGTTGCTCTGTTTTATGTTTTCTTGTATTTTTGGGGTTCATTCTGTGTTTGTATTAAGCTCTTTGTCAGTTAATCATCACTTCAGTGTAAATATAAAAGTATTACCATCCATCAAGTGGCTTTGTTGAGATGACTGTCTGGGCAGTTTATGGTTTTATTCCATTTTTTGAGCTTAATGGTTGGTTGTGTGAATGCGTGTGTGATAATCTGTGTGAGTGCGTGCAACCTTGTAGGACAACGTGCTTTCTCATCTGCAGTCACAGTCTAATTTTTTCAGCCCCTCTCACACTTTGTAATTGTTGTGGCTTTGTGTTTCTTCAAAAATCCTTCCAACTCCTGACTTGTTTTACTTATTTTTTATTTCACATTTTACCTCATGGACCAATCAAATCACCTGTTTTCTTATTTATTGTTATGGCTTTTTTTTGGGGGGGGGGATTGGTGACGTATCCGTGCATATTAATTGCACAAAATTGACATAATATATAAGTGGAATGTGCTGGGTTGAAATGGGAATGTTGTTGATTGATCACAGTGAGCCTCTTTGTTGCTGTTTTCATTCCAAAGTATCAAATATCAGTACGAATGTGCTTTTACAAATCTATATCCTCGCTATTGTTATTTCCTGTTTGTCTTTTTTTTCCTTTTGCATCTTAATGCAGAGCTAAAAGTTTTACTTATATTTTGCATTTTGACATTTTGTTAAAATTCCAACACAAGGGGCCAGGAAACTGAAGTTAGAAAAAAATTATATACAGATGCTTGGAATTCAGTTCAAACTCATGGACAGTATGACATGACAGTATATAGAGCCAGACATCAGCAGTGTACTGTACCAAATTACATCCTACTAATATGAATGTAGATTTCATTGCAAAGCAAATTAAAATCATTTTGATCTGAGGCAAACATTTTGGTGTTTTGTTGTCTTTGTTTTTGAGGTAGACGGTGGTTTTGCAATCTGAATCAATCATTAGTACTGTAAGTTAGAGAAAGAACGTCCTACCCTTTTGTCCTCATTAAAAACATACTACTTTTTAAACAAAACATCAAATGGTGTGTTTTATTAATGCATTCTTGTATAAACTATATGGACAAAAGTACTGGGCCAGATTGCTTAATCATTGAATTCAGGTGTATAAAATCAAGCACCTAGCCATGCAGTCTGCCTTTACATTTGTGAAAGAATGGATCTTTTTGAAGGGCTCATTAGAGTGTGGTGCTGTAATAGCACATCAACAAATCAGTTTGTGAAATTTCTTCCCTCCTAGATATTTACTGATCAACTGCAATTAGTGTACCTTCAGCTGCTTCCTTGTATTCTCACCAAGGGGTTGCCACAGCAGATTTAACTGCATTGGTAATTTGGCAGTTTTTATGCCAGATGCCCTTTCTGACACAACCCTCCATGGTGAGAGGGGCTTGTGCCCCCACCAGGAATCAAACCAGAGACCTTTTGCTTGTAAGGCGAATGTGTAAACTGCAATTAGTTTGTCAACTGTAAATAGCGGAAGCATTTATAAGTGGCACTCCATGTTAAGTTACAGCGCAGTTTCACCGAATGCTGAATTCTATAGTACGTAAAAGTCGCCTACACTCTGCCGACTCACTAATTGCAGAGTTTTAAATCTCATCTGGCATCAACCTCAGCACAATAACTCTGCACCAGGTGCTTCATGACATGAGTTTCTGATTGTTGGTCCGCCTGATTAAATTGTGCAAACTGTAAAGTTTGGTGGAGGTTGTTTTTTTTTCCCCAAGTTTGTGGGAACAGTTTGAGGAAGGTCTTTTTCTGTTCCAGCATGACTGTGCCCCAGTGCAAACAAGGCCTATAAAGGCATGGTTGGATGAGTGTTGGTGTATCAGAACTTGACTGGTCTGCAGAGCTCCTCAAACCTTTTGAACACCTTTGGAATGAACAGGAACGGAGACTGTGAGCCAGGCCCTCTCGTCCAAGATCAGTGTCTAACCTCACAAATGCTCTTCTGGATAAATGGACAAAAATTCTCCACAGATGCACCTCCTGTGTGTTATTGTAAGTGTAAAGTGTAGGAAGCTCAGTACTTTTGTCCACATTTGGTATTGCTTTTAGTTGTTTCCAGCTAGTTAAGAATTGCTCATATTTACTTTTTTTTTTTTTTTTTAAATCCACATAAAAAT
>VUQH01017766.1:2653-23559 GCA_015106775.1 Etroplus canarensis | reverse complement strand
ATTTACTTTTTTTTTTTTTTTTTAAATCCACTTACAGCTTTGCTTGTTTTAAGCAAGCAATAATTATATGAATGGCTAACAATTTATTATTATTCATAAAGAGACCCAAGCTTTCAATTTGAACTTAGGAGAATGGGGG
Organism: Etroplus canarensis; assembly: GCA_015106775.1. NCBI lineage: Eukaryota > Metazoa > Chordata > Actinopteri > Cichliformes > Cichlidae > Etroplus > Etroplus canarensis. The sequence goes on along the minus strand of VUQH01017766.1, from coordinate 23,420 downwards.
GGGGGGAAGCTTTACTGATTTGAAATTTCAAAATAAAGGTGTACCTATTATCCATCTTACAAGAAAACTGAATTAGCACACGATTTTATATTGTAGTCAGACAGCTCACAGTTGAAATAATTTGCAGAAGCAGAATAATAAAGTTAGAATTTGGTGTGTAGATACCTGGCACATATGAGATAAAGAAATTGGGAAACGAGCAAATATCCACAAGAGCTTATAGGTTGATGGTTCAGGGATGAAGAGTTTGAAACAACAGCAGCAGCACTTGCATGTCAGAGAGAGGAATGGGAAATTATGCCGCTTGGATAGATGACCACACTGAGAGAGCGTATTTGCTATGTTCTGTGTGTATGAAGAAGTGCAGCTCAAGTTGACTCCCCAAAGTAGCGGACAGGCTTCAGCTTTATTTGTGGCAACTGTCACATGGTCAAACCCTGTATTTTCTTTCATACGCAATCAGAAAATGAGATCTTCAGCAAAAGTTTAGAAGCTATCACAAATGTAATTCTTGCCAGTCCAGCACTAATTGATTCTCCCCATCTATATTTTTTGTTAGTTAAGTGGTGTGTAAAGTAAAACGCATATCCTTACAACAAGAAGAGTTGCAGCTTTATTTCAGAGTTCAGGTCAGTCCATCAACAGCCCAACAGCAATCCTTAGGTCATACTTTATTTCCCCTCCAGAACACAGGCTTTAGCACAAAACTGTAGTACATCACATGGTCTATAACATGATGAATTACAAAAGCGAAAAGTGAAAAAAGAAACAGAAAATGACCTCTGACCCCCATCTCCTCAAACTCTATCGTTCTCCAGTCTCCAGTGGCCAAAAAACCTAAAACTCTAGCTTTAGGAGTAGTTTTAACGATCACACTAACCTTAGCATTGGCACTTATAGTTGAAACAGAGAGACTGGAAGACAGAGAAAAGGACATAAATAGGTGCTAAGTGAAACTTTGTATGTATATGTAAAAGCTGTGATTTTGAAACTAGTAACAAAAACACAAGTCAAGTTGTCCTCCCTTATGAAAATAGGCCTAAGTACAAACTATAGGCGCATTCATCAGTGCTACAGTATTCACATACATTTGTCAAGACAAAAGTTTGAAAGAGATGGGAGCGTGCTCACTCATTAACCCTGTTATTTATGTTGTTTAATGAATTGCCATCGCTCCAGCATTTCTGCTTCCACTGCTAAAACAAAAACACTGTATGTGGTTTTGGGGGAAAATGCTGAATATAAGGAGCCATGATATGTTTGTTGCCATCAGTCTCTTCTGCTGCCGTGTGGATGCAGCAGTTTTTGCATGTTGACATCTGGTTTGATGTTTTAACAGAAACCAGGGCAGGAAAGGCACTTCAAAGTATGGATGTCCCTTCAATTTCCTGGCAGTTCGGTCCTAAGCCTCAAAAAATGAAAAGGTCAGCTGGCTGCCTCCCTGTAAAGTGAGTCCTCCAAATAACAAAAAAGGGGACTCTGAAAGAGACAAAGGCAGTTGGAAACACTGGAAACTGAGTCATCTGAATGTTAAAAGGGGTCAGAAAGTTAAGCCCTGATCCCACGTATGCGAATTTGATTAGGAATCAATGCAACATGAAAATCATAACAATTCATTGTCGAGCGGCCTCTGGAGTTCAGTTTTTTAAGAAAGGGATAAGCAACGGTGATGATGCCTTTAGGACTCCTTGCAAACTGTTACAGAGGTTACAATAAAGATAAGCAATTAAATGTGACGCCTTGTTTAGGAAGCAGAGGGATAATGTGACCAATTCACATGACCTGTTACAAGGATATTTATGACTTTCACAAAGCGAGGTGTAGCATGTGCCTCACAACTTCTTTGTGAACAACTGTCGTTGAGGGAAAAATTTCCCGAACCAGCCCAATGTGGTTACGAAAGATTAGGATACTTTTATGACATTTAAGAAGCAATTACAACAGTTTACGACACCGCTGTGACATCTGGAGTGTTGTACCAGTGAAAGTTGTGAAAATGTAAAAACCCGCACCCTGACTTCCACAACAATACGAGTTTTACACGTAACAAGTGAAAGGTCGCTGGTACGATTCCAGATGGGGACACAAGCCCCACTCACCATGGAGGGTTGTGTCAGGAAGGGAATCCAGTGTAAAATCTCTGCCAAATTACCACAGAGGATTAATCCTGTGTGGCAACCCCTTGGATATAATATAAGGGTGCAGCCGAAAGTCTTGCAAATCATTATAATATACGGTGAAATTAATCACTAAATACTCATGATGCCTGGGGTTCATTATGAATTGAATTCACATTGATTCGTAATCACTTCATCATACGTGGGATCAGGGTTTAAAAGAAAAATAAGAAAAGTCCTCCCTCCTTCATAAAAGACTGGTATTGCGAACAACTTACAAAGAAAAGAACATCTTCTGAGCTTTGTTATGTTGCTCTAGCCCTCAATGGAGACCTCTGGAGCAATGTGTGTATTCATCACCGTCTCCACTGGCATTTCCTGATCAGAAGTGTGAAATATAATATTATTAGCAACATTCAACAAAAATGAGTTGGAATTCATCTCCAAATACCTTAGAAAAATCAAAATCAAAATGGAATTCCTATTTTATTTCTATTCTATTATAGTCTATTAAATAAAGGCTGAAAATACAGTAAAATAAGTAATGATTTTTTTAATGAATTTACCTCTGTGCTGAGCTGCACAGACTCCCCAGAGATCTGCATCTGACACGGCATGTCACAGATTTCTGATTTAGGCTCTTCTGGCAGCCTATCCAGACGTTTAAGCTCAACAGCAGCAGCATCCTGTAAATGAAAGGAGGGAGAAAAACTAAGGTAAATGATATATACGTGTGTGTGTCTATTTAAAACACAGTATGAGATATGTCACACAAAGCTTCAGCATATGAGTATTAAGACAGTTGCTTACAACTGCGGGTGCAGCAGCAGGTTCAGGCTCAGCAGTAATCACATTCATGGATTCTGTTTGGGCGCTGAGGGTGTCACTCACGGGTGCTGTTTCCTAAATGCCACAGATTGAGAGTAAATTATACAATACTGACTGATAATGGTTACACCAGTCTCAGAATAAAACATAGTAAAGTCCTCTTGCTCATTTCAATTAACAATCATAGGGTACAACTAAACTAGGGAAAAATTCTTTGAAGCACTCTCTTTTTGCTGCTCCCTTTAGGGGTCAGCACAGCAGATCATCTGCCTCTATCTGACCCTATATCTTAAGTCCTCTTCTATCTCACCCACCCTCTACATAAGCGTCTTCACTAAATTCAGGAACCTTTTGTGGTCTTCCTCTTTTCCTCTTGCCTGGCAGCTAAATCCTCAATGTCCTTTTCCCAGTATACTTACTATCCTTCCTCTGCACATGTCCAAACTACCTTGCTTCTCTGACTTTGTCTCCAAACTGCTTAACCTGAGCTGTCCCACTGATGCACTCCTTTCTAATCCTGTCTATCCTGGTCACTCCCAGTAAGCAACTCAGCATCTGCAACTCTGCCACCACCAGCTCTGCCTCCTGTCTTTTGGTAAGTGCCACCATCTCCAAACCATACGACGATAGCAGGCCTCACTACCATTATCCATCAGTCACAAAGCAACCGTGACACTTGTCTCCACCCACTCCACCATCCTTACACTCTCTTCTTCAACTCTCTTGTACACTGTCCGTTACTTTGGATAGTAGATCCCAGACATTTAAATCCACCTTCACTACACCTACTCCTTGCATCTTCAGTTTCATCCATCCATTGTCTGCAGCTTTTCCAGCAACAGTTTAAGCTGAGAAGCCTAGACTTTCATCTCCCCAGCCACCTCCTCCAGCTCTTCAGGGGGAACATACCAAAGTGTTCCCAAGCCAGCTGAGAGACATAGTCTCTCCAGCATGTCCTGGGTCTGCCCCAAGGTCTCCTTCCAGAGGGAAGTGCCCAAAACATCTCAAGTGGGAGGCGTCCAGGGGGCATACTGATCAGATGCCCAAACTACCTCAACTAGCTCCTTTCAATGTGGAAGAGCAGCGGCTCTACTCTGAGCCTCTCCCGGACAAATGAGATCATCACCCTATCTCTAAGGGTGAGTCTACGGAGAAAGCTAATTTCAGCCACTTATATTCATGATCTCATTCTATCGGTCATTACCCAAAGTTCGTGACCATAGGTGAGGGTAGGAACGTAGCCTAACCGGAAAATTGAAAGCTTTGCCTAGGACCCCATATCCCTCTTCACCATGACAGACCAGTACAACGTCTGCATCGCTGCAGATGCTGCTCCAATCTGTTTGTTGATCTCCTGCTCCATTCGCCCCTCACTTGCAAATAAGACCTCAAGATACTTAAACTCCTCCACTTGGGGAAAGACCTTGTCCACAAATCGGAGAGAATCCTGTCCATAAAAATTATAAACACACTTGGTGACAAAGGGCAGCCCTGGCAGAGTCCAGCGCTCACTGGGAATGAGTTTGACTGATTGTTGGAATCCAAACTCTCACAATGGTCATATAGAGGCCAGATCACTTGTAACAATGAGCCTGATAGTCCATACTCCCGGAGCACCCCCCACAAGAAACCATGAGGGACGCAGTCAAATGCTTTCTCCAAGTCCACAAAACACATGTTGACTGGTTGGGCAAACTCCCACGAACCCTCGAGGATCCTTGAAAGGATAAAGAGCTGATCCAATGTGCCACAACCAGGACAAAAAGCACATTGTTCTTACTGAATCTGAGGTTCGACCAATGGCTGGGCTCTCCTCTCCAGCACCTTGGCATAGAGCTCCACAGGGAGTCTGAGGTGTGTGTTCCCTCTGTACTGTAATAGGAACACACTCCTTCTTGAAGAGGGGAACCACCACCCCAGTTTGCCATGCCAAAGGTACTGTCCTCAATACTGGTCACAATATTGTTCAATATACAAACAGTGTCCCCTGTAGTGTAGTGATTTACACATTTGCCTTATACTAAGCGAAAGGTCCCTGGTTCAATTCCAGGTTGTGACACAAGCCCCTCTCACCATGAAGGGTTGTGTCAGGGAGGGCATCTGGTGTAAAACCTCAGCCAAATTACCAATGTCAATTAATCTGCTGTGGTGAAGCCTTGAGGAGAATACAAGGAAGCAGCCAAAGGTATATCATCATTTATAATTTAATTCTATTTTTACATTAACATTTTATAGCAATTTTGTTAGCAACTGTTTGTCATTTTAATTTTACTATATTTTTTAATTACTCTATAGCCTTTACTATACGATAACACTACTATATGGTGCTCTGTAAGCATTCAAATATTCACTGCAAATCTCCAATTGATATTTGAAGCATGAATACACTTTTAAACACCAAACCCCAAGGTCACAAAATTTGTTTCTAATTCATATAAAATACACTTCAGCAATCATGTCACTGCATATGACAGAGCCAGGAACAAAACAACCAACCACCAATGTCAGCTCTTTTTTGAACTGATGGAAACTTTATTTGAGTCATTTTTATCTGACTTAGCGTCAGACTAGTGCTAGTGTTATCAAAACAATGATAGAGGCATATCCCTACCTTCCCTTCCATAAATTATACCCACAATTAGTCTCTAAATGTGTGGTTTTTCTTCTTTTACATCCCCCTTGTGTTAATCACTAGTAAATCCCTTTTTATTGCAGTTAATTTCTTTGAGAAACGCTGTGCTACTCAACCTTGACTGAATGAACAACTTGAATACCCAAGTAAGTGTTTCTGTTTGCTTAGTTATTACCTGCTGGACATCAGTAGACTCAATGGCAGCCTCTACTGCTGAATCAGGTTTTGTGAGAACAGAGTCATCAACCGGCGTGGCATCAACCAGTGTGGCATCAACATTCTGGGTGTCAGGAAAAGAACAAGATAAACTCTTATGATATTTAAATGAATTAAATGCATGGAAGCATAATAGCATATCCCATTCAGTATTGAGGATGATCTGTTTGGCAATAAAAAGAAATATCATCACAATTGTCACATATCAGGATGAAATTGAAAACCTTTTTACCTCTTTGGTTTCAGTAGCTGGGGCTTCAGCTTCTTGTTGAGCCTCAGGAAAAATGTCAAGCACCTTGTAAGATCACACACGCTGAATTATTCTTCCTTTGCTATATATAGATTGTACTTTTTCCCTTTAACAATTGCTCATATAAAAAAAATATTCCAAATATATCCAAAACACAAGTAATAGTGAATTGTAGTAAAATGATTAATAATTACTTTCTTATTATCAGAAGGAGAAAACTACTCACCGCTGCCATCTCCACAGAGCCAACAGGAGCATGCTGATGTAAACAAAACACAGGACACCGTGTGTCTTTAGTCTTTGCTATTAAACTTTTTTTTTTTTAAATGAAAAAAATGCAAGAAATTTAGATGTAGCGACTGAGGAAGTTTAGCTTATGTTCCCTTTTAAAAATGTTTAAACCACATGCTTTACAAACAGCAAATGACCACACAATAAAATATGTTTAAATTACATAAAAGCAAAAGAGTCACTTTATTACTTTGTATTACTTGGAAAGACTGAGAACCTAAAGAGAGGAAAAAAAGTGTTTTCATCAGGTGGTACCTCTGTATTTATAGCAGTCTCAGCAGGGACTTGTGCATCCTCTTCAGCCAACACTTCTTTTTCATCTTTACCCTCTTCTTCAGTGGTTGGGGCTGCAGGGTTGACAGCTGCTTCAGTCACTTGCTTGGGCTCAGGTATATCTGTGATAACTTCCACCACTGTTTCAACAACAGTCTGTGTAACCACCTCGTCTGGAGCAGGTTCTGCTTCAGCAGAAACTTGGCCACTACTAAGTGCTTCTACCGCTGTTTTCTCGAAGGCTTCTGTTACAGGCTCTGGTACGACACTATCTTCTGTGACAGCCACCTCTATGTCCACCTCAGTCACAGTGTCTTTCTCTGCCAAGGCCTCAGGTTCCACCTCATTCTGTGACTCACAGGCATCATCTGTCTATACGTGCAAAATCAACACAGCACACATAAAAAAACATTAAACATGACACCAGAGGAAAAGCAATATTAATTACGTTTTTCTCAATTTACTAGAATACTTGAAGAACAAGTTTAGCTTTAATTTAAAGGTTGTAACAAAAGTATTGCATGAACTGTAATGGAATTACAGCCATTTCTACACATGCAAATTGATTACAGATGAATAGATGAATAAAATGCAATAGGGTGTGCACACAGCTTAAAGCTATCATACGATCATATTTAACAGAAGGTTTATTGCTGTGCAATTGCAAAGAATCTGTTGTCTAATTGATGCTTTGACAGTTTTTTGGACTGTTAAAGTGAACTAATAAACATCTGTAATAATGGCAATTTTGGTTATTCTGATTCTTCTTTAAAAAGTAATAAAAATCATCATTAACATCTTTTATACACTGAGTTGTTTGCAAATGAGTGAAACGCTAAAGAAAAACCCGATTCTTTTCTCATGAAAACATTTGGAGTGGTTGAGCCTGTGATCGGAGTACTTACATAAGAGAAAGAGACCTGAGGGAAAGTGTGGTTGTTAAGTCACAGGAATCTTCAGCACCTTTCAATTGAAAGGATTGTTTCTTGTTTAGTGAGTGCTGCTATGAACTTATAAAACTTGAGTGGAAATTATGTGTCGCTCCATTTGTAATGCATACCATTATTTCTGCAGATGTTTTAGTGTCAGCAAAACTAGTACATACACAGAACTACATTTCCCATAAAGTTTAAACCTTGTGCTCCATAAATGCATTTTACTTTTTATAGGGGTAAATTTGGCAACCAATTAATAAAACCAGTGTGCTTTATTAATCTATTAAAAGTTGATAGAGTATTTTATGTGTTCTTAACCATTGTGTTTAAGTCCAGAGAGACCTGTTATGCAAGTACTACATTTTCAAGATACAACATAAATTCTGGCTGCTGATGAACAAAAGTGTTGTTCTACAGTAACTTCATAAGCAGCTGAAAAATCAAAGCTGGTCTCACTTATGAGCCATGTTGAATCATGCTGAGTTATGTTCCACTTGTACATTTCCCACCTGTCTAATCTGCCTCTGGTTTATGCTAAAGATATACTCCACACTAATGTTGGGGTTAGAGGTAGAGAAAAAGGGTTTTGTGGATGGTTGTGTGTAAAAATGCACACTTGCTTTACCTCAGTCTCAGAGGAAGCCACCACTGGAGCCGCACCTGAGGGTATGACCTATGAGCCCAAGAGAGGGACCAGTTTATTCACATATCAACAAAACATTCACAAAGATAAACATGCGCTTCATCAATTACAACACAGTGTAGTTGGTAAAAAAAAATCACATTTCATTAAAAAAGGCACTCTGGGAAACATTAAGAGCATATCAGGCAGTTAAAAATATGTGCCTCACGTCACTATTAGCCTGTTTGCTGACTCACACACAGAGCAGTACTAAAAATGTGCCCAGAGCAAAATGATCTTCTATAAAACAATTCATCTACCAAACTGTAGCTTGGATGGCCCTGAGGAGTTTAACAGGGAAAATGCAGTGAGAATCTTATCAGGTTTTCTGTGTCCAAAAATCGAAAAACTAGAATTTGAACTGGCAGTCTAAAACAACAGGAACAAAAATGCAAATACTCCTTACGCTTTGTGAGTGAACATAGCTGTAACTGAACAAAAGAGGTCTAATACAATATATCTTACAGGACTTTTACAACACATTGCAATGAGAAGCAGTTATTTTTACTGCCCTCTGTATAATGCAACACTAGCAAACTAATTCAAATCAATAAATCTGTGTTCTCCCTCAAGCTCTTTCTCCATAAAATCCACCAAAATTTAAAGGTCCTGCATCTTTAATTTGATCTTTTGTTATACACCCAGCGTTGATAATGGTATATGTTGCCACTGGAAAGACAAAATCAACTATTTGCTCTACTGAAGTGTGTTTAAGGGACTCATTAGATATTTACCAGAATATGGCTAAATTGTTTGTAATTTTTACTGATTTAGGACCATTTATTATTCAAATAATGATATTGTTCTTATTACTCATAGTGGTGGTTATTTTTCAAACAATGCTTCACCAAAATGCCCACATAATGACAGGAGTCACCCATATTCTACTGTTTTGCAGCCATGTTGTCAAAATGGCCAGCGGCACACCAACTGTGCAGCCAAGTGTGTTGAGCCACTGTGACAATCACAGGGAGTGGTCCATAAATATTTTAAATCTTCGTATTCTGCTTAAATTATTCAGTCTCTCATGTGCCAGTTCTTCCTCAATGTAGGGCAAGTCTACTGCATGGAGCCTGCTTTTACTAATCAGGAACACAAGGTTCATTCATTGGCCAAAATTCTCCAAACTTATCTGTTTAGATTGTGCAATCAATTGGACAGACAATAAACTGGTCAAACTCAAGGTTAATTGATCACCTCCGTTGTTTTCTCTGTGCTGTGCAACTGGAGAATCAGGAATCATACTCTTTGGAATTTAAAGAAGTTCAGAACAATGGTCAGGTGGGCAAATATGAACATATAGTTGAACAAAGAAATATTTAGCCAGAAGGGAGAGAAAAACAATGGTTACACTCCATATATACACCTTTAACACTTTAACAATAGAGCAATGAGTACTAAACTGATCTGCAAACAGATCAGTGTAAATAGTCTTTCTAAAAAACAAATTCAGCATGAGTCAAAGCAAAGGAAATGATGTAGAAGGACATGGTCTACTTATATGCTACGAACTCTGTGTTCCTACAAAAGTGGCTCAGCAAACAAACCTATTATAGCTGCAAGGAAATATGGGAAGAGCTGTATGTGTGCATGCATGTGTGTGCATGTATGATGGAGTGTGGAAAGCTAGACAATTTTGAGCAGGAGGAATCTTTGTGCCCTACTCTTTTTGCACAAAATCCCCACCCACAATTATTTTCAACTGTGATTAATACAAAACTTCTCCCATAAAGTCCAAGAATAAAAATATAAAGTTGTCCCCTTTAAAATGTTGGAACAGTTGTCTATGTAAACCCCTCTTTAATGTTCTAATTCTAAAGGCTAAACTACACATATACAGACACACTTCAACAGGCAGATGTTCTCCCAATGTTGAACTAAATATTCTACCTTCACCTGCTTTGTCTCCTCTCAGTCCCCCACGCTGAAAAGTAAACCAGTTAATAAGACTTCATAGCCAGACACAGGACACTAGCAGAAGAAAGTAGTGAAAATAGGAGAAGAGAATAGAAACTGCAGAAGGGGGAGGAACAGACTTAGAGGAAGTGGTGGGAGGCTAGAAAATGCAGAGGCAGAGCATATTTATAAGAAAAACGATAGCATATAACACAGAGGAGGAGTGGAAGGCTACAAGAACATAGAGGAGCAAGTAGGTACAAAATGTTCAACCTCAACAGGACTTGTATCACTGCTGCTTCAGGCCAAAAAAAAAAAACAATCTCAGCTAGTTTGTAAAATGGGTTGTGGGCTTACACTCACCTGAGTTACTGTAGTGATACCGAGAAGTGGTGGGGTGTCTTTGACCCAAAAACCACCTGGATAAAACACACTGATTTTTTTTTAATCTATCAACCAACTGACCAACTGTCACCACCTGTAGTGGAGATGTGGTGTCATTTATAGAACGCTTTCTCACAGAACTGTGGTAAATGCAAAATTTGTCTGTGATCATGTATTTATAAAGTTCAACATAATAAATTCCAAAATGTCTTGAAACTAAGAAAAGTTCATAAAACACCAAAAGCAAAACTTCAATTGCATCATATTCACTATATGGACAAAACTATTGGGCCAATTACACATTACACCTACACGAACTTTTATGACATCCCATTCTAAATTCACAGACATTAAGATGGAGTTGGTCAGTCCTTTGCAGCTATGCCTTATTGGATCTTGCATTGTGTACTTTGGCATACTACTACTGGAACAGAAAAGGGCCTTCCCTAAATTGTTCCCACAAAGCACTGAATTGTCCAAAATGTCTTGGTAAGCTGAAACATTAAGATTTCCCTTTGCTGGAAGTAAGGGACCCAGGCCAAATCAAGAAAACCCACAAAAACAACTGCACAGCATTATCCTTCCTCCACCCAACTTTACAATTTGCACAGTGCAGTCAGACAGGTAACATTCTCCCAAACCCAGACGTATCCACCAGACTGACAGATAGAGAAGTGTGATTTGTCACTCCACAGAACATATTCCGCTGCCCCAAAGCCTAGTGCCTATGTGCTTTACACCACCCCATCCAATGTTTGGTATTGTGCTTGATGATGTAAAGCATGCATGCATGCAGCTGATGAGCCATGCCCATGAAGCTCCCAATGCGTGGGTTTTGTGCTGATGTTAATGCCAGAGGAGGTCTGGAACTCTGCAGTTACTGAGTCAGCAGAGTGTTTGCAACTTCATAACACTATGCACTTTAGCAGTCAGCGACACTGTTCTGTAACTTTACGTCGTCTGCCACTTCAAGGCTGAGTTGCTGTGATTCCTAAAAACTTTCATATAATAATACCACTTACATTTAATCATGGAATATCTAGGCGGTAAGAAATTTCACATACTGATTTGTTGCAGTGGTGCCATCCTATTACAGCACTGGAATTCAATGAGGTCTTTAGAACAACCCATTCTTTCACAGGTGCTTGATTTTATAAACCCATGGCAATGGGACTAAATGAGACACATGACTTAAGTGATTGAAAGTAGTGGCCCAATACTTTTGTCCATAAAATCTATATGAAAAACTACATTATATTATCAGAATTACAGTCAGAACTGATATATGTTTAGTTTTGGAAAAGTGTGTAAATGTGTTGACTTTAAGTTTCTTCCATATCACCAGATTCTGGCAAACCTGCAATCAGTGAAGAGGTAGAGTATAAGAGAGGAAAGAAAGTAGGAACAAGAGAAGTAAGTGGTATGGTATATGGAATGCAGGTACTGAGACAGTGGATATGACCACAATATAAAAACTGCATAATAAAAGGCACTCATTTTTCTATAGACATGTCTGAACAGTGCCTTTGCAATTCAGTGAGCACAACCTTTATCAGAGTTTACAGTCCAGACTACCAAACTAAATGGCACAAGTCAGCTGGATGACATGACCTAAGGAATACTGAGGAACAGTTAACACTGAGTGAAGCTGTAACAAAAGGCCATCCTATTAATTCTGCAGTGAAAATGGCTGATGAAAAAGTCATCCACATTTTGTATCCTTCGATCTCTCTCCTACTTTTCACCTTTTTGCTAAATGGAACATGTTGTTCCTTCCGCTTTACTACCTCCACCAGTTACAGCTCCCTTTTCCTCTAAGGGCCCAAACACAGCAAACGCTATTTAACCTGGCAACATCTAAAAACTAAGAGAAACTACACACAGAAACAGCTTATATCTGCAGTCTCTTACAAATCGTGCAATTTTGAATCCAGTGAAGTGCATCTGAAGTGCTGAAACAATACACAGTATTCACTCATAGGTGCACAGGACTATTCTTAATTTGCACATCCCAAATTACTGTAAACTTATGAAGCATGCACACTGGGCATTTTTTATTCCTTGTTGACATACCAGGTGTATGCCAGGTACTCAGAGTCCTAAATAGCCATGCAAGCGTGTTCATTATGTTCAATCAGAATACTAGCATGCTTCCATTTCCAGTTCCATTTCAATTTGCCCCAAGCTGTATCATGAAGAAAGCAGTTGTTTCCTAAGGAGGAATGACTGCAGTATCTGAGGTGGTGAGCACCATATCCCCTGACACATTAGAACTAGTAATTCCTGCATTTGAACACGAAACATGCAGGTTAAGCTTAGATTCATACATACAGATGCACACAGGGGAACACTGGAGATAACATCTGAATTTTTTTTATTGGTCAATTTTTGAAATAAAACACCAGTGGTTTGTGAGAGTCTGATAAAGATTCTGTTTCAATTTTATGCTAACAGTTTCAAAGAAAATACATTCTCCCTTCAGCCAAACTTCAAGATCCAGCCAGGTATTTAAAAAAATGCTTTCTTACCTCAATCACTGGTTCTGTTTCAGGAATCTTGGGTTCAGGCTCCTGCACTACAGCAGTTTCAACTGTAGAGGGCTCCACTGGAGGAGTCTCAACAACTGCTGCTTGTTCAGTGCCAGGTGCTGGAACTTCAATCTCCACTTCTGCTGGAGACTGTTCCAACAACACAGCCTCGGGCTCTGGTGCCTGTACCTCAACTGGCAGGGGCTCTGCAACAGGTTCTGCTTTTGGTCCTAATTTTGGGGTTTCCAAAACAGGAACAGCAACAGGATTGGCCTGTAAGATCTTATCTGAAGCTGGAGCTTTAGCCGCTTTCTTTGTGGTTCCTGCAGGGGGTGCACTCACTGCAATCCCCCGGCTGGCTTTGACTGGCGGATTAGCTGCATGCTGTTCTTCAAGCGCTCTCCTCTGGGCCTGCTGCATGGGAGAAAAGACAGAAAAACATCTGGGTTAATGATTGATGTGTTGGCATTAGTGTGGGAGGTGCTATTTAAATTTCTTGTCATACATTCATCTTGACCCATCCTTACATGTTAATTAGTCATTCATTTCTGAAAGCTAAATAGTGTGTACATCTTTGTCCTTCCATATGAGCGTAAACACAACCCAAAGAGACACTTCATTTCTAATGGATTCAAAGACATGTTCAGTATGTAAAACAAAATGATAAAGAATGAAGCCGAAATACAAATAAAGGCAAATGAGCATTTATGAGGCTTGAATGTTACTGAGGTCCTTATCATGTTCAGATAGTGATGCTGTTGTTACTCCAGCACACAGGAATAGCAGACATGCCATATCAGCCAGGTCCGACATATTTTTCAGCTTTGGACAAAACCCTCTCGGGCTTCAACGGAGGTTTCAGGACTGCAGACCGCTGGAGGGAGGGGGAAACTGGGAGTAGACACACCAAAGCTAGTTAGATAATGGGAGCTAATTAGTTGAATCAGACCGGTCCTGACAGGTCTGGTGAAGCGGGAATGGAAACCATGCGAGTCAGCAGCACTGATGGGTGCCCCGCGGACCAGACAGTGGCACTAATCACATAATAATCAGGTTATAATCAGGTTACAATCACTGCCCAAAAATGCTTTTGTTAGACCAGCAGCCAGTATGGCATTCACAGTTCTGTACCCATGCTGTAAGCCAACAGCGCATGTGTGTGAAAGTGCATATATCTGTGCCTGTCCAGCTAGGCACCACCAAAACAACCCCTCATCTTTCTCCATAACTCACCTGATATCTAGAATTATAAACTTACCAACAAGAAACATCTTTTCTAATAATCAAAGTTTTTAATTGTATTTTCTAGGCTGTGTGAAATAGACAAACACGCACGTACAAAGGCATCTGTGGCCAATCTTAACTAGATGTTTTCAAGTGCCCAAAAACACCTTCTCTTCCTGTGCTCTGATATCTCTTAAGTAAGAGATGATAAAACAGAGCTGCAAGTGACTTAAGTGGCCATTTTTATCTGAGTGTCACTGCCAGTCTGTGGGAGAATGAGAGAGATTGTGCAGGCTCCAATCTGGCAAAAGTAGTGCAAAACATTCCTCCAGTCAACACATTACCAAATACAGTTGTGTGGTGTTCAGTCACAGACTGGCCAGGCAGCCGGAGGCTTAAGTTTGGTGGGGGTGGGTGAACTGAAGAAGAATGCCAGAAGAAGTCCACACTAAACATTCTTGCCAGAGGCAGGATGCCCGGGACTCAAGTGAGCTTTCAGTAGTGAAGCAAGTGAAAATAGTGTTTTGTCTAAAACAATTTTGCAGCAGAACTGCAAAAGACACGTTAGACAATAGTGCTGGGTGATGGAGTAACCTCTGCCACTTGAAGAACTCAAGTCTGTGTATTACTTTCTCACTAATCACCCCTCCATTTATCATTATATTAATTACTGTACTACTCAAAAAGTGGCTTTATAATATTGAATTATTTTTTTAAATAGTTCTCTGTAATTAACAAAGACACTGTGAAGTGTGCTGCAGTTTGAAGCCTGCAGTATTTTTGGTCGTGAGCATGAAACATGTTTTAATGTAGAGAATGATACTTTTGGAGTATATAGAAAATGTAACTTATGATATTTTATGACAATAAACAGAACGTCTAATCACATCTTGTTGAGGAAAAGAAGTAATTTCTTTGACTCTTGTTCTAACAGATAAGCCCGAAGCAACCGTGCCACTCAAAACGATCTGTATAATATAAACTGTTTATATAGGCCCACTTTTGGTACAACCCTGAATCTTTGCGCATTTTTACGCACGGAGCTTGGCGCGTAATTGAGCGCGTCAGATAAGCTGTGCAGACAAATAAACACTAAACTGACATGAATGTAATAAACGCAAATTGATGTGCCAAATACATAAATAAATAAAACTAAATAAAAAAATTAGGTTAACATTACAGCTGAAGTTGAAGCTCCATTGTGCACAGAGGCAAATCTGTATTTTGCATCAGAAAATGTTTCCAGTTCTTGCATTTTACGGTTAACTTAACAAAAGGTGTTTTTCTCAGGGACTGAAGGGGTTTAACACCCCCTACTATACTTCAATTCTCATACTTGTGTTATAGGCCACTCATTAAAATGAACATCTAGTAGAAAAAGTGCGCCTGCCGCTTACCACCCTTCTCATGCGACGCTTGTTCTTCTTCCTCTTGCTGGGCATTTTGGTGCGTACTGATGGAAACACTATAAATACAAAAAAAGCAACGAGCAGCGAGGCAGTGGGAGAAAACTGGATGTTTATAAAGCCCACGGTCTTTCTGTTACCTTTGCATCGAACCTATAAGAGGACTGGGATGGAAGATGGGGGCGTGGAGAGAGAGAGAGAGAGAGAGAGAGACGCCACCTAACTTGCATGTGAAGGACAGGCTCAGTCTGATGTTTTATTAGAGTCGGTCTACCTACTGTAGCTGGATGGCGTGTTGTGTTATATAACCACTCCATCAAAGCAAAGAGGGAGAGGGGTCTGTGGGCCTGCACAGTGCCACACCCCCTCTCTGGATTAGTTAGAAATACTTTTGACGCAAAAGGGAACGACGCACTCCAACGCTTCTGTGCTATTTCTCTCTCTCTCTCTCTCTCTCTCTCTCTCTCTCTTTTCTGAGAGGACATCAAACATGCTGCCATCAGTTTAAAACCATTTTCTTAAAAGAAAAGCTACAAGAAGAAAATAGAGTCACTCTTCAGACAAAAAAACAGTGTGTGCCTCTGTCAGTCTTTTTGAATACATTAAAATCATGAAGCCAAACAATAGTGTTCATTGTTTGTTTTTCATGCAAAGAATAAAGAGAAACAAAGCTTGTTCGTGTGCCCATGCCCACTCCCCCCCCACCAGTTGTGAGAACTCTTTGTTTTCAATTCCTGGTGTACAGCTGTGCATGCATTATTAAATGAAGAAATGTCTGTTTTTTTATTATCCCATATAAAGTAATACTGAAGCTCCATAAAAATGTTTATATACTTCACATATGTTGCACAGTGCTGGGGATGTGTGACTTCAGCTTTCTTATTTGGAAGAGATTTTAGTGCTTGGCTAATGTTTTCGCACACAAACTGATTTGATGGCATGCAACATGGCAGTTTTGCCTGAAGGTTTGCAGTTTGATTAACTTCACAGTGTCTAAATAAGTACAGATAATGTGCAAATACTGCTTTAAATATGACAAGCACACCCATGTTAAACTGGTATTCCAGCTTTCCATCTCTAGTAATTGTGGCTCAGGGAAAGTATTTAAAAGTACTTAAGTAAATAAGAAAAAAAAATACTGGCATTATTCTTTTGACCTTTGAACTATTCTGGTCATCTGAATCTTAGATAGATAGATAGATAGATAGATACATAGATAGATAGATAGATAGATAGATAGGTAATACTAGTTTGAGCTTTTTTTCATGTAGTCATTTGAAAAAGAAAGTTTAGACAGGACTCTATGAAGCCTAATTTATCATGGCATTTCAGTTATTTATTTCCATAATCAAACTTTTTGTACCTGAGGCACAATAAAGGGCAAACCATAATCTGAAGATGCGTGCATATTAATATTTCAGCTTTAGCAGGCTTCATTTCACAGGTGACACACAGAATGACACGCTTGCCTCACAGTGTGCCTATGCACACCATATGGGACCCCCTGACTTAGAATGTATATTTTTCTCTTCTCTCTCTTTGAAGCCTACACATAAATTATTCAAACAAAATTTAGCAAAAATAAGACAGACTTATAGAAAATTTTGTAGTCTTACATTTGAAGGTCCATTTGGGATAAAGGAGTTATATTTTAATATGTGTAAATGCACATTTACCAATACTAATGACAGCATAATTCCAATATTTCAGAATTTGAAGGGCAGGCCAACATGTTTACATGCATTTAGGTTGCACTATTCCCCTGCTTACAATTATAATTATGTTAACATGCTATAGTTACTGTGATAATGTTTTTTTTTTTTGACAAGTAGGAAAATATAATCAGGACACTAAAAAATATTATACAAGTGACTGGTCGGTGCCACTTGATTAATAACTCCGGGGATCGACAATACATTAGAACTGATACTATGGCATAATGAATGTTTCTCCCAAATATGAAGGAAATGTGTATGAAAATGAATGATCTGTACAGTAGATTCCAGCAGGACTCACATTTCTGTGTACATAAAGTGATAAAAATTACATGTATGTACTGTGCTGTATATGTGAGGAATTTAGATTTCATTTGTATGTATGTTTGAGAAGGTTTTAGTTACCCAACATCAGTCAGGCTATATCATTACCAGTCAAGTGGCACATAATCTGTTTCTGTCTTCTTGATTTATATTGACTTTCTGTTAAATCAACGACTGAATTAAAACCCCTTTCCCCACATACAAAATCTTGAGTAATCAGGTTCCATCATATCTTAAAGAACCCATAGTATCATATCATCCCAACAGAGCACCTCACTCTCAAAGTGCACATTTACTTATTGTTCATAGAGTTTCTAAAAGTAGAATGGGGGGCAGAGCTGTCAGCTATCAGACCTCTCTCCTCTGGAAATAGTTTCTGGTTTGTATCCAAGAGACAGACACCATCTGTCCATTCAAGATTAGGCTTAAAACTTTCCTTTTTGAAAAAGCTTACAATTAGGGCTCTATCAGGTGACCTCAAACCATCCTTTAGTAATGCTGTGATAGGCTCAGGCTGCTGGGGGACTTCCCATAATGCACTGAGCATTTTTTCTCACCCACCTCTTCTCACCCCCTGTGCACTGATATATCACTAATGAAGCTCATGTGTAGGATTCACAAGTTCAATAAGGAAGAGCTGTATCCTCTCATCTGCCTGCATTCTTGGGTGTCCTGGCTGTCAGTCTAATCTCTGCCACTTTCCCGCGTTGTCAAACTCTATTCTATCTATCTTCCTCCTGCCGTCACTGAACTCCTTATTGCCATGCTGCTTCATCACAGTCTCATCGCCAAACAATTTATTCTCAATTCTCTGTAACCCAGTGAAGCATGTGCAAATTCTTGTAATGATCATTCCTTATTTAACTGATTGTCATTATACACTGCTCAAAAAAATTAAAGGAAAACTTTGAAAACACATCAGATCTTGATGGAGAAAATCATGCTGGATCTCTATACTGATATGGACTGGGTAAAGTGTTGGGAATGAAAGAATACCACATCGTTTGATGGAAATGAAAATCATTAACCTACAGAGGGCTGAATTTTAAAGGCCCCCCAAAAATCAAAGTGAAAAAATGATACGGCAGGTTTGTCCATTTTGCCAATATTTCTTTGCAGCAACTCAAAATTGTACTTAGTATTTTGTATGGCCCCCATGTGCTTGTATGCATGCCTGACAATGTTGGGGGGGTTGTTCCTAATAAGACAACGCATGGTGTCCTGGGGGATCTCCTCTCAGATCCTGGACCAGGGTATCACCAAGCTTCTGGACAGTCTGAGGTGTAACCTGGGGGCATCAGGTGGACTGAAACATAATGTCCCAGGGGTGTTCTGTTAGATTTAGTTCAGGCAAGCATGGGGGCCAGTCAGTGGTATCAATCCCTTAATCCTCCAGGAACTGCCTGCATACTCTCACCACAGTAGGCTGGGCATTGCCATGCACCAAGAGGAACCCAGGACCCACTGTATCAATAATGGGTCCAAGGATTTCATCTAAAGGCACATAATGGCAGTCAAGGTACCAGGATGCCTCCATCACTGACTCACCACCAAACCAGTCGTGCTTAACAATGTTACAGGCAGCATAACATTCAACACAGCTTCTCCAGATCCTTTCAGGTCTGTCACATGTGCTCAGGTTGGACTTGGTCTTATCTGTGAAAAGCACAGGGCACCAGTGGCTGATCTGTCAATTGTGGTATTCTATGGCAAATGCTAATTGAGCTCCACAGTGCCGGGCAGTGAGCACAAGGCCCACTAGAGGACATCGAGCCCTCAGGCCACCCTCATGAAGTCTGTTTCTGATTGTTTGGCTGGAGACATTTACACCAGTGGCCTCCTGGAAGTCATTTTGTAGGGCTGTGGCAGTGCTCATCCTGTTCCTCCTTGTACAAAGGAGCAGATAATGAGCCTGGTGATGGGTTAAGGACCTTCTATGGCCATGTCCACCTCTCCAAGAGTAACTGCCTGTCTCCTGGAATCTCCTCTGTGCTGGGAGACACAGCAAACCTTCTGGTAATGGCAAATACAGGGTGGGTCACCCACGGCCCCTGGTCTGGTCTGCTTTCCCTGCCCTCTTCGCGGTGGGGGAGACTGGGGTGCCTAATGAGCCAGGTGAGAGCTGGCTCTCTCCCTCTGGGGGCAGTCCTCTGCCTCCCGGCCTTATATATCCCGGCCCCAACCTCCACCAGCCTCCCTATCTCCACATTAGTTGCACACGTAGGGCTTGGGGGGGTCCTGGGTGCCACTTGGCTGAAGAGGGCAGTGCCATCCACGTGGCTCTGGTCTCTGCGAGCTGAGGTCATATGACCCTCCTTTTTAATTACAATCTAGACACTTAGGCTTATTACATGTCACTCCACACATAGAATCTTGGGGGGCAGGAGAATAATCCAGAGTCAGGTGGGCTGGGCCGTGGAGGTAGCCACGCTCACCCCCTCATTGTCATCCGCCCCTCATTTTGCACCTTAGACACAGAGGGGTTTTTTTCAGGGTGGGGGGATGCCACACCTGATGGTGCATCTCCACTCTTGCCCCTTCCCCCCAAATTTTAATAGCACTGCAGTTTCAACACCATTATACACACACATACATGCACACACACACACACACACACACACACACACACACACACACACACACAACAACAACCAACATGCATACACACAACATAGGTCGGGGGCTGGTGGGGGGAGAGGTTGGGTCTCCATACACCCTGGCACCATTGGGAGGGGGGTGGCTGCATCCCTGGGTCATGGCAGACCTTGGAGAGCATCCTCTCTCCCGTACATCGGGGGTGGGCCAACGTGTGTCCGTGTATGTGTGTGTGTGTGTACGTGTTTTTTATTTGTTTCTTTATTTTTCCTTCTGGTCTGTGTGTGTGTGTGGGTGTTTGTGGGTGTTTGTTTATGCATGTGAGTGTGAATGGATCTGGGGCTTGCTGACCCCTGTCTCTAAGACCATGGTCAATAGGGCGTGCCCCTCCTCGCTCTTTGCGACTGTCTCCCCAGGGACGTGAATTCTTGGGGTCTCTGAAACCCGTGGCCGGACGACTGGGCGTGGACG
>VUQH01017765.1:2517-12946 GCA_015106775.1 Etroplus canarensis | reverse complement strand
GAGGTGAGCCCAACTATTTCTAGTTGGTATCTCTCAACCTCGTGCACCAGCTCAAGCTCTTTCCCCACCAGAGAGGTGACGTTCCACGTCCCAAGAGCCAGTTTAGCCAGCCGAGGATTGGGCCGCCAAGGTCTCTGCCTTGGACCGCCACCCAATCCACATTGCACCAGACCCCCATGGTCCCTCCTGCAGGTGGTGAGCCCACTGGAGGGCGGACCCACGTCGTTTCTTCGGGCTGGGCCCGGCCAGATTCCGCGGGTGAAACCCCGGCCACCAGGCGCTAGCCGTTGAGCCCCTCCCCCAGGCCTGGCTCCAGGGCTGGGCCCCGGTAACCCCAAACCGGGCGAGATAAACTGTGTCCTGTGTCTCCTTCTCATGGGGATCTTTGGACTGCTCTTGGTCTGGCTCTTCGCCCAGGACCTGTTTGCCATGGGTGACCCTACCAGGGGCAAACTGCCCCCGACAACATAGCTCCTGGGATCATAAGAACTCGCAAACCCCCCCACCACGGTAAGGTGGCGATCCACGGGGGGTAGGGGGTAAGGTTTTGTCTCTGAATATTAACCCCCTACCTCTGGCTAATTTTGTTCAGCAATGGGTCTTATATATTGCCATAATTCTTTACTACTAACAGAGAGCAGGTTCTAAGAACATAAACAGCTGAACAAAGGTCAGAATGGATTTAGCCAAAACTCAACAAATTCTTCAGTTGCTTTGCATGTGTATTCCCAGCTTAAGTTTATGTGCCACCTGAATTTTTAATGGGTGTTCATGTTACTTACAATGTACAACAAGAAGAGGTAAGAAGAACTAGAACTAAATTTCCCCATAGCTGTGATTGTGGTCATCTATCTTTGTGTGTCAGACTGGCAAGCTCTCCTGTGTGCACCCTGCCTCTCATGCAATGTGTTTTGGAACAAGCTGTGGCTCCAGCAATACAAATGAAGGAAACTGGCTTTACTTGTTCCCTTTATAACAAATCTCTTGATTTAGTACAGGGTGTTACAAGCCAGGACACACATGGTGAAAAAACCTTCTGAGCAACAGTAGACTGTCGCTGATGATTTAATTAAAAAAGTACAAAACGAAGAACATTTGTGAGAACAGCCCCAGCCCCATCTCAGGCTAATTAGGCAGAGTTAGCTGGTAACATAGTATAGGTTTAAATGTTAAATTTGCCTGACATAATTACTAGTTAGTTTATAATGTAGTCAGTACCTGTTTGTCTCCAAATTTGCTCATGCTGCATCCAAATTTAATGACTCAAGCCACTGTATGAAATAAGAAGATCAAGTTTACTGATTTCCATGACTTTGCCTGCTTGTTTGATAGATCCTAATGCATTTAGGATTTTGAATGGAGCTGTAAATACATTTATTTTCTATAGTTCATTTAATGGATGGAGTCACTGGAGTTTACCATGACATAAACATAACTAATCATAAATAAGTGCCTCTTTTTTGTTCATGGTAAACAAGATAAAAAGTGTAGTTACAGTACACTAAAGGTTAACAGTGTAGTTTACACTTACGTCTAAAGCTAGAATTTTGTTTTGGAAGCAGGGAACAATTAATAACAGCACAACTGAGGTAAACACTGTGAACAGTCACAGCTTTGTTTTTACAAATCAGGTTTTAAGTAACCTGTATATTTTGTCAAGCAGTTAAATGAAACTTTAACTTCATTTATTTGTTTCCACCTCCAAAAACTACTACTACACTAGTATTACACTCACTATTGGGACTGGATTTTCAGGGTTAAATAATCAGGTCTGACATAAGGCTTTGGACACAAATATAAGGTTGGTTTATTCTTTGGAGAGAAGGGGGTGCTTTAAAAGTCTTCCATAACTGTCATTCTCATTATTAAGGAGGGTTCACAGCGACTCCCATCATTATTGCCCAGAAGGACTAGGACCTCAACTCTGAATTCTTAGAATATTCCAGGAAAAGCTACTGTGGACAATAGCACCACAAACCCAGATAGACACAAATGAAAAATAATGTTGAACTCATTCTTCAGTTTTTTATTTATTTTAGCTTATGTCAATAAAAAAATCTCCACGTCTGAGGGCTGTGATGTGCTAATCTCTATCTTCAGATCTCTAATAAGATGCCTAAGTTCACCAAAGCCCCAGATGTCAGTGTCTGAAGATAAGACTTAAAAGGAGATGAAACAAGACAGAAACACTACTACAGACAAATGCATGAAACACAGTAAAACACTTGTGAACTCTTTACAATGCAATGCACAACTGCTTTGCTACCTTGGGCGTGGACACCTTGCAGTCATCGAGGGAGCAATATATTAAAAACTGTGAAGTAATTTTACAGGATAATGTCAGGTCAACAGTCCATGACCTAAAGCTTAAGAGAGGTTGGGAGATGCTGGGCCATGACCTGACAAAGACTGCAGGAGACTTTTGAATGAAGACATCCCAGCAATATTAATGAACTGAAACAGTTTTCTAGGGAGAAAAGATCCAAAATTCCTCCTCATCATTGTGCTAGTCTCATAAGCAGCTACAGGAAAAGTCTGATGGAAGTCGTTGCTACTGGAGGAGGTTCTGTGAATTACTAAACTTTAAAGTTTTCTTACTTTTTGTAGCCTGCAATGTGAGAGATTATTCTGTGTGTTCAACGAGGCCATGGGTGTTATTACTTTAGTCAGAGAGTGTATGTTTATAACTGTTACTTAGATGAGTATAAACATTCAGATAGTTTGCCAGATTAAAAAGTTATATTATTATTGCATTAACAGATTGCTATAACTGCAGCATGGCAGAGGTACGTAAAAATAAAACAAATAAAAATAAAAAATAAAAATACTAACAGCTGCACCATATGCACAAAAAAATTGGGCCACCTACAGATTACACCTATATGACCTTTAATGACATTCCATTTTAAATCTATAGGTATTATTATGGAGCTGGTACCACCCTTTGCAACTATAACTGCTTCCACTCTTCTGGGAAGGCTTTCTACAAGATTTTGAAGTCTGTCTGTGGAAATTTTTGCCCATTCATCCAGAATATCACTTGTGAGGTCATAAAAAGATGTGGAAAGAGAGGCCCTGACTCTGGTTTATCTGAAGGTGTTTGATGGGGTTGAGGTCAGGGTTTTGTGCAGGCCAGTCAAGCTCTTCCATTTCAAACTCATCCAGTCAGGCCTTTATGGACCTTGCTCTGTGGAATGGGGCACAGTAGTGCTGTAATAGAAAAGGGCCTACCCCAAACTGTTCCCACTAAGTAAGCTGATGCATCAAGATTTTCCCTCACTGGAGCAAAGGGGCCCAGGCCAACAACAGAAAAACAACCTCACAGCATTGTCCATTGTTCACCAAACTTTACAGTCGGCAAAGTGCAGTCAGGCAGGTAACATTCTCCTGGCATTCACCAAACTTGTCCATCAGATTTCCAGATAGAGAAGTACGATTCGTCACTCCACAAAACATTTCCATTGCTCCAAGGTCCAATGGCTGCATGCTTTACACCCTTTCATCTGATGCTTGGCATTGTGCTTGGTGTTTTAAGGCCTGCATGCAGCTGCTCGGAAATGGAAACCCAAGTCACGAAGCTCCTACCACACAGTTTTTGTGGTGATATTAATGCCAGAAGAGGTTTGGAACTCTGCAGTTACTGAGTCATCAGAACATTGGTGACTTTTAAGCACTATTCACCTCAGCACTTGGCGAACCCACTCTGTAACTTTATGTCGTCTGCCACTTTGTGGCTGAGTTGCTTTGGTTCCTAAATGCTTTCACTTTGTAATAATACCACTTACAGTTAGCACATGGGCAAGGCTGAGATGGTTTGGACATGTGCAGAGGAGGGATAGTGGATATATTGGACAAAGGATGTTGAAGATAGAGCTGCCAGGCAGGAGGACGAGAGGAAGACCACAGAGAAGATTCATGGATGTAGTGAAGGAGGACATGCAGAGGGTTGGTGTGAGGGAAGAGGATGCAAGGGATAGGGTGAAATGGAGGCAGATGATCCGCTGTGGCGACCCCTAACGGGAGCAGCCGAAAGAAGAAGAAGAAGACAGTTAGAACATCTAGGAGGGAAGATATTTCCTGAAACTGACTTGTTGCATCTGGGGCATCCTATTACAAAACCATCCTCAAATTCAGTGAGCTCTTTAGAAAGAAATAAACATGAAGGCAGAACGCATTTCTAGGTGCTTGATTATATACACCTGTGGCAATGATGCTGAACGAAACACCTGCATTTAATGATTAAGAAGTGTGAATACTGTTGTCCACACAATTTATCTGACTGTAAAAATAAAATCAGAAGCCAGATTTCAATTTTTCTGAAGAATCACCAATATTACACAGTTTTTTTCTACATTTCTGAAGTCACATAAGCAAATATTTTTCATGTTCTTACACTGTAGTTGATACTACATGATACATGGGATATATGTGAAGCCTGAAGTCAAGACAAGTATTGCCCTGGACACCACAGTCACAGTCTTATCAGAATGATCACTGAAACAACTGGAGCACTGATCAGTTATACAATAAAATATACTAACTTTAGCATAATTTCAAACACACTGTCATCTTTGGATTCAAAGTTTTGTGTCTTTTCAACAAGAGGTTTTATGTAAGTCAGTATGATAAGTACTGACTTATGTAAAACTAGGGATATAATGATATATCAGGTAAATAGCAGCCTTGCTGACTGGCAGGATACAACCTGGACAGGTTAGATAGAACAGTCTATCAGAGAGAGAGAGACAGAGAGAGAGAGAGACAACCATTTACACCTATAGCCAATTTAGAATCTTCAATTAATCTAACATGCATGTCTTTGGATAAAAAACCCGTGCAGGCACAGGAAGAACATGCAAACTCCACACAGAAAGACCCCAACCAGCAGATTTGAACCTAGGACCGTCTGACAGTGAGGCAGCACTGCTAACAACTGCATAATTGTGTCACAAATTGATGTGGGTCCATGAGCAACCTGATATTTGATATATGAGTATGTGGGCCTTTAAAGCAGAAAATAAGCCAACGGTTACGACAGATCCACTGGAGATATTTTTGTCATAAATGACTACATTTTAATTGACGTGCTTTCTTCTTCTCTGAGTGATGAATTATGCAGCAGCAGAAGTGAAAAGCCTAATGAAACTGGTGGTTGCAAAGCAGGCTTGTACAACATGTATATTTTATGTTGCATTTTACACTAATGAGCTCTTGGTAACAGTAAGTTGCCCTCAAAGGACACTGGTAAATTGTCATCAAATGATACATTAATAAATGGACAGCAATCAAGCAAAACTATGGGGTCAGTTGTACTTATTACTCACTCATTAGCCTTCAAAACAAGATAATATCCATCTCATTGCCTAACCTAGAGCAATTATCCCTGACTTCTGCAGCTAGCTTTTTTCCTCCCATTCCCAGACAAATTAATGAGACAAGAATAGCAAACAAAGACCGGGAACTGACTTCTGCACCTGTCTTTCATAAACATAATTGCTGTAAACACTTTCAGCATCTATGAGGCAACAAACTCACAATTAGGCTCATCTTTTTACTACAGTATTATAACTATATATTAATACTATAACACCTTTGCTGCAGTCAAACTGACTTCACCTAAATTGTCCTGACACATACTTCTGAAAGGTTTTCACAGGTCAGTAATCCTCATTAGCAAAATGTGACAAAAAACACTTAAAATTGCCTAAATGATTTGCCCACTTCTTGTTCAAAATGAGGCTTAAGTCAGAATCAAGGATTATGTGCTACGGAGATAAAATGAAATACACAAATCTGCCAGATGGACCAGTCTCATAAAACACTGTTTCGTCACAAATAATAACAAGCTGAACAGATTTGGGTGGCTGCTGGATTTACTCATAGGCACAAGGGAGAGAAAATGTCTCAAAAATAAAAGGAGAAATGATTGACTTTCTGTGTATTATTCTGCATAGAGCACTGCATACATTTTTTTTTTTTTACACTCATACTTTTAAAATAGCATATCTTCAGCATTGGGAACTGCAGCTATGAATCCTTGCACAGAAGTGTAGTTCAATGAGAAATAAGTGTCCCAACTTCTAAAGTAACAGACAAGCTAATCTACAGGAGAATGTGTCTGTTATTTTTATACGTGGATTACTGTCTTAGTGTATAGAAGCTGTGGGATAGGTGGATGGAGTTGGCTATTCTCTGATTTATCACCAAGTTCAGCAGTTATGACAGTGGCCAAAAGCTGCTAGCTGAAAAATCTGGCTGAATGGTATTGACCCACTGCCTTTTCTTCAATGAGCCACATAAAATGGGACGGTGACAGTAATAGGTTTATGGATGCACTGGCTCTTAGGCACTATTAAAGGTGGCATTTTTACTGTAGCATCTTAACAAAAAGATAGGCACAGTTTTACTGTTTGGAGTCCTGTCAGACTTGGAAACAAAAAACACACAACACACTGACTGTTGTGTCTGCCTGGGATTGAAACGAACACGCTAAGAGCTTGCAGATTTATACCTCATCGTGATCTCTGTTAGCTGGGTCTCAAGTCCTGGCCAGCTGGAACATTCCCCAAACTAAAAATGCTATGTTTGCATCAGGCCACCCGCAAACAATCCAGAAAAGCAGTGACAGTCTGAGGCAAGCAGTAAGCCATGACTGATTCAATTAACATCTCCACTGACCTTCTCTCATTCAAGATTCACAGTACCATAAACTAATCAAATCTTGGGTTGGAGCATGGCTCTACTCCACAGTATCACACCAACACCTGCAACTCATCACATCGCATCAGAGGACAGTCTGCGTCAGCACAATCTGCTCCTTGATGCTCACACTGTGTAACCCGACAGTAACAGCCAAGTCACACAGCCAGCATGCAAATAAGCCAGATCTTTGACAGGGGTTTTTTGTTACTATCATTACTATTATTATTATTATTATTATTATTGTTATTATTATTATTATTATTATTGTTGAGTAAAATCAGTCATAGCAAATTATCAATATTCTTGTCTGTATTTGAAGAGTATGCTATTTATTTTAGATTAAGGTGTTATTATAGAAACATTTCCTCTGTGTGACTACAAAAATACAGCTCAAAGCTTACAATATTTAAAACAAAATTGATGACAGAGTAATAATAACTTACTGCAAACATAAGGGGCAGGCTTACACAGCTGTCACCAGACTAATGGTTTTGGAAAGTTTTCAGAAGCTTTTATTGGCAGCCTCACATAAAGCCTCAAAATGTCTCGAGGACTGTCCAAGGCAGTTATCACATAAAGCTGTCAACAGATTTCTATGTCAAAAAATGAGTCACAATGAAATTAACAGGCATGGTTTTACATAGCCTAATAACTTAAAGCATGAAAACATAAAAATATCTTGATCTCTACACAATGACAACCTTAAGCTGACCATACATTTTTATCAGTGCATGCAGCCATCTTCATGGCATTTGCTGCTCTGACATCTTGGCTCACACTGTTAAAGCTCTTGCTAAATAAAAACAACAAAATGAACACAGCCAGTTCCATGAAACAGGCTGAGAAAATGCGTATGCACTAAAACAGTCCACAGAAGGAAGACTGTGGGAGCACTGGTCACATGTGGGTTAATTATGAGTAGCTCTAACCCAAACACAGTCTTCAATACAGTATATGCAGGCAACAGAACATCATATGTATAACAGTATACATTTTGAAGGCATCAGAATGAACTATACATAATATTTACTACCTAATAATATGGCATGAATTTTGTTTAAAATCTGGAGCTCAGTGATTATTTTTGGGGGGAACTAAACTGGACCTCTTGATTCAGAGTTCAAAATTATTGTTGCTTATCTTTATCAGTGGTGCAGTCAGTCACTTTACCCACTGTCTGAAACAAGCTCACTTCCCTTTATGGACAACCTCCCTTTAAGCCAGCTACATTGTGATTGGCTGCCACTGGTAAACATCAGGTTTGAACACCAGGGTTATCTGTTCAGTGACATCATACAGAGACAAGCCTGGAAAAAACTACTAGTGTCCAAGTGTTTGGAGCAGCCTAAAGGCTGAGCTGTTGACCAACAGAATCACTTATACACATGTTAACCTCATTATTTGAGACTATGGTGATGCTTAATATGAGCACTGTAACAAAAATATATCTACCAGAATATAACTAAAAGCTTAATCAATCTGCTGTAATTATATGCTGCACAAATGTACTGAAAAGAAGGATCTGTCACATTGCTCTTTGTTACTAGATTTTAATTACAGTTTTAGGCCTTTAAAAAAGTGGGGGATTGCTATTAAAGGTAAACACAGGGTGAATCAGTATGCTGAAGTTGTTTCTCTCTGTATTTTACTTTCTTTGAACCAGTTTAGGACAAGCTCAGTTTAACCAGCCAACCGCATATTTTTATTTACTCTGACCCTTTTAAAGTGTTTGTATACCAGTACATGAGATAAAAGGTAAAAATATCATAAAAAACACCTCTTCACAGTTTTGGTTAAAATTCAAGTCATTCAATCTGGGGGGTTTTCTTGCAGAAATGCATTTGGCATGCTTTGTAGGGGGCAAGATGATTAGTTTGTAAGTTGTTTTACAGGGTACATTAACATGTCATTGGACTGTGTCAAAATCACAGTGATCAACTGATGAATGTCTTCCTCGGGTCTGTTTTGCACTGAGAAGCTGAGATAAAATACTGGAATATAAAATTACCGACTTTCAATCTGACTGCCTGGCAACCTGCCACACGAAGCTCCTCGAATTCATGAGGAAGTCAAAGTAGAGGGGATTCAATGAGAATAATAGGGTATAATATCCTAATTTCATAGGGTGTATATTCCATATCTTCAGTCATTCAGAAGCCTTCTTGTTCTCTGGCAGAGAAGTTCATCTGCAACATATCTAGACATGCTGTGCAATGGAAGTATTTGAACAGAACTTGCAAAATCACAAAATATTTCAATTTATACCCTTGGAATTGGAGGACAGATTATGAATCAGGGCCAAATGAATGACAGCACTTGTGATCTCCTTTGATTAGCTGCATGCATCAGGCTACTGGGGAGAGAATAAAATGTGAAATACTGTAATTCAAAGACTATGGCCGACTGCTCATGTAATTCATGTAGAACCAAAGAGGGTTATGAACTGAACAAAGTGCTTTAGTGGACATGGAGGATATATCACATTTTCCCCTGCCCACATAGCCACAAGAAATTAGCATACCGGGGATGTGAGGTAGAAATAAAATCAATGAAAGGAAACTTTAAATAAGAAGTAATTTAAAATTCCTGTAACGCATTTGACTGGCATGTATTTCGGAAATATTTTCCAGCATCTACTTAGGACAAGTGTCATTCCAAACTGTGAGGAGCCATATAAACCCAAACAGCAAGGATAACTGTCAGAAAAAGAGAACATATTATACTTTGGCTCAACTCTTCAAATAGGCTCAGCTTTGAGCAGGGTAAGTCTGAATAAATAAAAACAGCCTGTGAGAGGAAAGCAACCACACTTTGCCCATGTCTGTCTGTTATTTGCAAATTGTTCCTGTGTAATCATTAACTTTTGTGATAGGCTTCCACAGAACAGAAAAGGGAGTAAAGGTTCCAAATTTACAACCGTTTAATATTGACATACCACACAGCACATTTTCAGGAGCAGTTGACTTTTGAAAGAGTGTTTCATTCATTTTATATGTGACTTAACTAGAATTACAATTTTTTATGCTTATAATCAATGTATTAGTCGTGTGCAACAGAAAATGTTTTGAATTTAGATGACATGCATGCGTGCAGGTTCTAAGGTTGTGATGGGCGTGTTTCATATGGAGGAAGGGTGAAAAACTCACTTGATAAAACACCGTGCTCCTTCAAATGTATATCCCTCCTCCCATCCAGTGGGTAAATCTGTGAAAGAAGGAAACGTGGACACATGTGAATGAGTAAAACAATCATACAGCAATCAGCTGCAACATTAAAACCAGAGAGGTGGCGTGACTAACTTCACCATCTTGATGCAATGCAATGTTCTGCTGGGACGCCTTGGGTCCTGACATTCGTTAGGATGTTACGTTGGAAGGTAACATTGAGCTAAAGATGCTACCATGGAAAAGATATTCTCTGATTGGATGACTTAGCCTGCTTCTCAAGAATGGCTTTAAGAACGAAGCAAAGAGTCAGTACATTTACGACAAGATGCACGGGAACAGGCCTGATCCATGGAAGCCCCACTCAGCAACCCACATGACCGAAACAACCTGCAGCCAACGCTAACACCACAGGACACCCACAGAGGTCCGGAAAATATGTCTCAAAAAGTCAAGGCTGTTTTGGCAGAATGTAATATTGGGCAACCACCTTAAAAATTTAGCATTTCAATCATTTTCAAGCAAAAGTCTAGAAAAATTCCAGTTTGTTAAATGTGGGAGTT
>VUQH01017762.1:5081-18034 GCA_015106775.1 Etroplus canarensis | reverse complement strand
ATGTTAACTACAGCGTTTATATATATATAAACGCTGTAGTTAACATGTAGCGCTTTAGATTTCTTCATAACTGCAGAGAATGAGAGAATGAAATGTGACATATGTGACACAGAGTACGTTGGTTTTATGGCGCCATCTAGTGGTCAGATGTCGTGTTGCACCGTGGACAGCCATGAGTCGTGACACTTTTGTGTCTGACAGACAACAAAGGCTTTTTATTTTCTGGTTCTTTTAAATATGATGACAGAGGGCAAGCAGTTTCCACACATTCTTCAGTCACACATTCTTTTTCAAAAGATGATTGTAATACCAAAACACCCAGATAATTGTTATACAAAATTGTTGAGTTAATGCATGTTATATTAAAAAACGATGAAATATCTGTATTTAAATGGATTGTAGATCATGTCTACAGAAACTGTTAGGAAAATGTGATACCCAGAGCTTCTTCCCTTAGTGCAGTATAGTATGGTATGCTTTTAGCATTTTACTCATTGTATGTTTGTTATTTTTTTATTTATTTAATGTCAGTGTTCTGTGTTGTACATTCATGCAAAACAAATGATCTCTTAGGGGAAAATAGAAATTAAGAACCATAAATCCAATGTTTTTGTAAAAAAAGTATTTAATTAGTACTATATAGACAAAAGTATAAGGTCACTTACACATTTCAAATAGAGGAAATTTTAAGACATATTCTAAATCCTTAGGCATTATTATGGAGTTGGTCTCCCCTTTTGTTGCCATAATAGCGCCCCTTCTTCTGGGAAGGCTTTTTATAGTGTCTGTGGTTGCGTCAGGAAGGGTATCCGATATAAAACCTACGCCAAATTACTGATGCAGATTAATCTGCTGTGGTGACCCCTTTGGGAGAATACAAGGAAGCAGCCGAAGAAACTTTTTTCACTCAGAACAGCATTTGTGAGGTCAGACACTGATGCTGTCTCTTGTTGTTGATGGCGTTGAGGTCAGGGCTCCGTGCAGCCCAGTCAAGTTCTTCCACACCAAACTCAATCTACTATGTCTTTATGGGCCTTGCTTTGTTCACTAGGGTACAGCCATGGTGTAACAGAAAATGGCATTCGCTCAACTGTTTCCACAAATTTGGAAGCACAGAATTTGTCAAAATGTCTTGGTAAGCTGAAGTATAAAGAATTGCCTTTACTGCAACTAAGGGCCCAGGCCAACCCCAGAAAACCAACACCATAGTATTATCCTTCCTCCACCAAATTTTACAGTTGGCACAGTGCATTTGCCAAATCGACACTTGTCCATCAGACTGCCAGGTAGAGAAGTGTGATTTGTCAAACCACAGAACACATTTCCACTGCTCAAGAGTCCAGTGGTGGTTTGCTTTACACCAGTCCATTCAAGACATGGCATTGTGCTTAGTGATGTGAGGCTTTTTGTGCTGATGTTTATGCCAGAGGATGTTTGGAACTGTGCAGCTTTTGAGTCAGTGAAGCGTTGGTGACTTTTATACACTACGCACATCAGCACTTGGTGACCCCATTTGGAAACTTAACGCTTCTACTTTGCAATAATACCACTTTCAGATGATCATGGAATCTCTAGGGGAGAAGAAATTTCATGACTTGTTGCAACAGTGGGATCCGATTATAGTACCACGCTGGAATTCAGCTAGCTCTTTAGAACGACCCATTCTTTCACAAATGTTTGTAAAGGCAGACTGCAATCTGAATTCAATAATTAAGAGGCCCAAAACTTTTTGTCCATATGGTGTACATAGGACTGTCTGTTCATACTGGCCATTGAGGGGCCTTTATAATATCAATTAAAACTGGCTTTTAACTATCCTTTAACTACAAAAAACGTATTAAAGTCTGAAGATTCTTTTCTAAAACATATTAATAGTCAAAAAGATTTTAATGGAAGAAAACACCTAACTGTCAGACTGTGCACTTAGTGCCTAAGCCATTCTTTCGCACGTTTGGCAAGAGTATCTGTAATTTTTAAATAAGAACTTATGATTAAAAACACAGCACACAAAAAGATTTGTCCTTTTTGAAATGAGTAATTTATTGTTTTTATTTTTGTATAAAATCCTTTGTGTCCACTTTAGGCAACAGTTAGCATGAGAATAGTTCTCACAGCTTTTAGATGAAGTCTAAATTTATCAATCTTCTCAACAATCACACACCCCTTTCACACAGAGAAACACACAATCACAAAGTGTACTGGAGTTAATTTGGTGCAGTGGTCCCAAACCTAAGTCTGTTAGTAGAAAGCCAAAGACAAAAGCTCAACAATAGGCAGCTTGTAATCATCATCACTTCAAAGATGGTACTATATCAAGGCAAGTCACGCAAACACAAAGAGCC
Organism: Etroplus canarensis; assembly: GCA_015106775.1. NCBI lineage: Eukaryota > Metazoa > Chordata > Actinopteri > Cichliformes > Cichlidae > Etroplus > Etroplus canarensis. Next base: position 15,692 of record VUQH01017762.1, on the reverse strand, counting down.
ACAATAAATCTGCAGCCTTACAATAACTAGAGGAGACTGCTTAGTTAAAATCTGATGGATGAAAGTATTGTTTAATTAGGTTTGAAACCACTGCTTTGGTGCAACTTGTAAGCAGGTTTAGATTAAGACAATTAAAAAAAAAAGGCAAAGAAACACATCAGACATCTCATACACAGTAGCACATCCTGTGTTAGGCGAGCCATTACAAAAAGCAACAGCTGTAACTATAGGCAACAAAACAAAGGACTGGTTTTGTGTAAGAAGAGCCGGCACCCTTATACAGATCAGTATTAATCAGACAGAGCTTAAAAAAGACATTTAAAGACCAGAAATGGGATACGATTGCATTTACATACTCAATCACGAAACACTTCATTCTATATTCACCACGTTATTGATTTTGCAGTGCAGTAGCTATTGCGTTCCTACATGAGGCTCTCCAATACTTTTACTTCTTGTATCAGTCAAGTTGAGAAACATCTCTGTGAAATCATTTCTCATGATGTTATAGAGAAGATCCTGTAAACTGTAAATCTGTAACATCAGCACCTTTCGTGAATGAAATATAAGCCCACACCAACACCTCCCAATCTGTAATACAGTACATAACTTTCTCCCTCACGTAGACATACAAATGTAAAGTAGGTGTACGTGCACTCGCGTACATACAGACAAACCATAAAACACATAAATTCATGTTGTTGTCAGTCTGATTCATAAATTACTAGTATCACATTGTTTTATAGAACTACTTTCACCAGCACAGGCTGCAGTTTCACTTTTAATGCTATTTTTTTCATATGAAATTTGACTTGATTTAAAATCAGCTCTTTCTTATAGAACATCACAATTAAAAAGGACTAGGAAGATCTAATCTGGCAATCCATTGTAACGTGACATGACTGACTACATGCCATTAAAATGCAGCAGTATGAAAAAAAAGATACATTTCCTTTCATTCCAAAAGAAAACAGACTCCATGGACTTCAAAATCAATAGTATAGTATCCACAAATGACACATTACTTAGAGAAATAATATCATAGGCATTGCAACTACAAGTAAACTTTTTTGACAAGTCGACTGCATTTGTATGAGCAGTCCAAAGTGAGCAAAGACTACAGCCAGTGCTAATTTTCTGCTCTTTTTTTTTTATTCTACCTTCATGTCTCAATGCGGCAGAGCCACAACATTTGCTGCCCTCATTTCACAATGTGCATACAGATGAAAAAAGCAGCAAGCTCTTCTCTGTCTTGCACATTGCAAATGCATATACAGTACACAAAAACAAGTATTTCCAGGATTATTAGGTCTATTTCAGCGGACAGGATCAGAGGCCTTCATTTGGCTTGATTACGGCATAAGTTTGCTGTGATGGAAAGTGAGTAAGTATTGAAATACACCAGCCCCTCTTGAGCACTGCAAAACAATATGTGTTTAGTGTTGACACCATTATACATCTCAAAACAAAAGGCTTATGTCAGCATTCACACACTGTGTTTTCTGTTTGCTGCATTGGAAATTAACAAAGCACTACTTGCTGTACTCCTAATCGACTCCTACACACAAGTGTTTTCATGTTTTTCCATTAAGGCCGCATTCATCACCCCCAACAGAATTACGCGCATTGCTGCCTTTTGACTGCATCCATATTACTTCTGGGGAGTGATCTGTATGTGCTTTCAACATCCCTCCTCCATGAATTGTAACACTCAAGCTCATTCTCCACATATTTTAATGACAGTTACTATAAGAGATTGCAACCTGTAGTTATTCTTGATAATAGCAGTAATACATGTAAAATGTGTGATTTACTCATCTTAGATGAAGCTATTGTGCAAATTATCTGCAGAGACGCTTGTACTACACTTCAGGAGGCAGTGGATCAACTTCTTTCTTCATGCAGGACTCTTCTTGGCAGGGCTCTTCTGGGATGTTCTGGTGAGGACTCGCAGGCCTCTCCTCCACTGCTGCCACACACTCCTCAGAGCACAGAATCACATTGGTCAAAGACTTGTCTTCATGCTCACCTTCCTTCAGCTCCTCTCCTCCTTCTTGTTTTCTCTCCACAAACCCGTCTCCTTGTTCTGTCACCAAAGGCTCCTCCTGTTCAGCTTCCTCTGCTCTAGGCAGGGTCTCAAAGGCTCCAGGCTCTATGGGACTCAACTGATAGTAGAGCAGAGAAGAGTCTTTGAGGAGGTCAGAGGGACTCTCCTCCTGGTTATCAGTGATGCACAACACTGTCGCCCCTGTAGGGAAAGGCCCCTGTAGGAGGACCTGCTCAACACCCGGAACCTCTGCCTGCTCAGGGAGCTCCGCTTCCAAGGCACTGGGTAGGAGGCAAAGAGGCTGCTCTGCGAGACCATCAGTGCTCAGCTCTGGTTGCACTGCTTCCCCCTCAGCCTCCTCCCTCTCCCTCCTCTCCTGCTCCTCTGCACTCTGCAAGTGCAACACAGCCGTCTCGTTCTCTCGTTCCAGTATATCCTGCTCTGCCAGAAGATCCTGAACCTCTACAACCGACTGCACCTCGCTCTCCTCCAGCTCCGAGTCCAGGCCAGCAACAGAAGATAGGTCAGGTGAAGTGGGACAAGTAGAGGAGGGGGAAGACAGAGGGTCAGATTCAGCATACTGATCTCCAGTTCCATGTATGAGCATCCTCCTCTTCTCCACATCCAGCTTCATGATGGTGTGCAGGTAGTGAGTTCTGACACGAAGAGGGTTGAATTCAATACGGCCTGCTACATTGCCACAGCCATCCCTAGAGCAGCCACATGGGAAGGACATTCGATCCACCTGGAGAATAAAGCAAAGGCAATCTCAGGGTTTTTTTAATTTAAAAAATAAAATACTTAATTACTGATTAATTAACATAAGTTATTAAAGTGTTTACGGTCATTCAGGACATCAAGGAAAGATTTATGGCAATCAAGAGATTATCTGGTTACTGTGCAACATGTCAGGCTGAGATAGATGCACTTCCTCCTAACAGGTAAAAATATGGAAAAACAGTTTGGTTATTATTTATACACAAGGTGTATAAATAAATGATATTACAAAGATTATTTACTGCTTCAATGCATTGATTTACAAATTCTGATTTTACTTGATCAATAAAAAACAGAGATGAAGCATGGAGCCAGTTCTGGATTAGGCCACCGCACTGCAACATTGGGGTAAAAGGTAGCAGAGAGGTAAATATTTTTTTTCATGCCAACAAGAAGAATTAGGCACCTGCCTCTATAAAACCTACAAAGTGTGTAAACTCTCAAAACTCTAAAAAGGGACTGTAGGAACACAGTTTATCTATGCATTCCAATTTTTAAGGTGACCTAGTTTTACGGGATGCTTAAACCTTTCAAACCATTTAGATACTCTCACTGGAATGACTGAACATGTTTATTTCACCGCTATATATCCACAATATTAATAAATGGGTTCTTCCTTTGCTCATGTTCCATCTACCCACCAGATTTTGTGAAAATAATTGGAAATTTGATATAATCATGCTGATAAAAAGACAAAAAATGCCCTGATCACACATTTCCACCTCAGAACTTGCCTTAACAAAAGGAAAAAAATGAAATGAATAGGCCTTTTTCATAACAGATAGTTTGAGTTATTGAAGGAATAGTAGTGAGGTTAATAATATTAACAATAGCTCTGTTATATTAAAGAGCCCCGGAGGGCTGTGACAATGTGACAGTGAGCCAGCATGTACATTTGCACAACACTAGTACACTTAAGTAGAAGTAGCAAAACAGGAGTCAGTCATCAGGGATCTACAAATGCACTTTTCCCACTTTGACATGTTAAAAAAAATTGTGTAAAAATACCTACAAATGAGTAAAAACTGAAAGGAAAAAAAATATTTCCTTCAGAGTGACTGCTTTAAATGGTTTTTGGACAAAATTAACACTTTTTTATGTTTATGCTGGGTATTTGTGCACTGCAGCAGTTTACATATTCGCCTATCATGCGAAAGGTCCCCCGGTTTGCAGCTGGGGGAAACACAAGCTCAGCCTCGGGGGTCACAAGCCAGTGTACTTCCTAGTGCTGGTCCCAAGCCTGGATGAATGGGAAGGTTGTGTCAGGAACGCCATCTGGTGTAAAATCTATGTCAAATCAGATATGATAATTCATCCACTTGGGGTGGTGGGGGGGAAGCAGCCGAAAGCACCTGGGATGCTTGTGCTGCAGGCTAAAAAGCTGAGTAACACTATCTACTCTTCTGCTACATGCTCTGCTCTGCCCCTCTGATTTCTTACACACACACAGTGATGGGCATAGACTGAGGTTTGGTGACAGAGAGAAATGATGACAGAAACTAGCACTGCCGTAAATGGCTGCAAAATATGTTGCAGAAATAAAACATTTTGGTTTTTTTGCTTATTTTTACCTCTCTTGGCTGAAAAACCAACATAAAGTGTCTTAGTAAGTTGTTGGGGAATTCCTTTCTTCAATGTAACTGATTCTTAAAGTCCCTGAAATGCCGTTCCGAAAACTATTCCCTCGTTTGGGCTTTTAATGACATGGAGGAAAATGCTGTGTGACACGTCTAACCAAAATCTCCCATAGGTGTTCACTTGATTTGAGATCTGGTGGCTGCAATGGGCATGCTGTAGAATTATAATAATAATAATAATGTTTCAAGATCACACAGAGCATCTTTGCATTGATTTGCAGTAAACGTTTCCATTTAGGGGACAAAGTGGACCCAAAAGGTGCCTGCAAAATGTTCCTCAGTTTAAAAGAAACACTGCATCCCTTCACCATGAGACCAAAGGGCTCGAGTTTTCCTAGAGTATGTCACCCATCTGTATGGGTAAACAAATTCTTGCACATAAGACTTCAAATATGAGCACTCAGGTACTGTAAACAGGCTACACATTTTGAAGATAGAGTTGTTAGAGTCTCAGCAAACTGCGAAGGGGCTCTCCTCTTTCTGTAAGTGCACCCAGCTCACTCTCAACAACTCTTACCTGGCATTTAATACCAGCCTGGCTGCAGCCGCAATGGCGAGGGTCACAGTACAAACGGCAATCACAGCCGCATTCCTCCCGAGAGAGGCGGATAGCTCTGAGCTCAGCTTTCTCACGCGCATCAATGCGGGCGATGCCGGAGGCTCGCAAGAGGGCTCGACGTTGTTTCGTAGGCAGCGGCTGAAGAAAGAAACAGTCGTCCACCTCCATGCCATCCACGTCGAGATCCTCATCTGATACATCCTCCAGAGTCAGTAGCTCTGCCTGAGCGCACTCCACAGTGCCGTTCCTTGTCAGCTGTGGACAACAGTTAGTGTGGAACTGTGAGCTGACTGATTGCCTATTTGAAGCTGATAAGTATCCCGAAGAGTGATACTTCAAAAACAGTTTCATTTGCAGCTGATTTAGCATTCTGGATGAGACCTTTCAAAATTAAAAATGGTGAAGGAAGTAGCTACATCTTTATTTAAGAAAAAAATCCCAATAAAATGTTCCATTAAGTAAAACTCCTTACGTTCAAGGACATTCACCCAAATATAGTTTAGCTATCAGTCAAGCAGAAAACTGGTACCTGTGACTGTATTATTACATTTATACAGTGCTGTCAATAAGTCTTGAGCCAGCCCTCATTATTTTATATATTGCCAGGAAAACACCATCTGTACAATTCTAACAGGCTTAAAGGTGAATATTTGCTATGATCACCTTTATTCTTCAACACAGCCTGAACTCTCTTAGGCAAGCTTTCTTGCAATTTCTTTAGGTAGTCCTCAGGAACAGCTCCCCAGACTTCAAGAAGGACATTCCAAGGCTCTTCTTTGGATGGTGACTGCCTGTTGTTCTGTTCTCTGTCAAGATAATCCCACACTACTTTAGTAATGTTGAGGTCCAGGCTCTGGGGAGGCCAGTTTATGTCTGTTAGTGTTTTAGGAGGATCTGAACCACAAATTTCAAATTTGGATTCATTACTCCCTAAAACACGTTCCCTCAGATTTTCAGTCCAGTTCTTGTGTAATCTGGCATACTTCAGCCTTTTCCCCTGCTTCCTTAGAAATGGCTTCTTGAGACCATTTCTGATGAGGCTTCACTGAAGAGTAGCTGGATCAACTGAAGGGCCAGATGAGTCTATCAGGTCTCATTTCAGGTCTTTGCTGGATTTTTTCCCTAATTCTTAAAAACATGACTTTCAGATACTCTTCATCTACTGTTAGATAGTTTTTAGGCCTGCCACTTTCTCTTTCTCCTCCACTTCTCCAGTTTCTTCAGATTTTCTTTAAGGCCACACACCATACACCAAGCTGAGATATACCACATTTTCAGCCAATACCTCTTTGGGAATCACCTTGTTGATGCAAAACTGCTGTGGTATGGCTGTCAAATTGTTCTCTTTGGCATTTTTCATAGATTCGGCTAAAGAAACTGAAACAAATTGGGGTTTTCTGGCTAGTGATAAATTGCCTAAAGATACAATTTATAACTGGTTCTTTACTAAGTTGTCTGTTATGTGGAGACACAACATTGGTTCATCCCTTGTTTTAGTTGCCTTTTTATACTCTAATCATTCACAGGTCAGTGCAAGTGTCTTAACAAAAAACATTCCTCTGAAAATGGTCAGGTACAACGGCTGGACTGAAAATTATGCCAAAGTCAGAGAAAAACTTAGAAAGACCTTCAGAAAGCCTGGAAAACTATTGCTCGAGACTGCTTTGAAAAATTACAAGAAAGTCTAATTTGGAAGTTTGGAAGCAAAATATAAAGAAATGAGGGGTGACTTGAGACTTTTCCACAGTACTGTATGTTACATACATTTTAGATTGTTAACGCATAAGAACCCAGACCCATTTTTCCTCAGGGACTTACTTCACAAGTAAAGGTCAAACATGAAGCTTTAGAAAGAAGATTGTAGAACATTTAAAGTGTTTGTTACACACGTGTCAGCATGGGTTCTTATGGGTTAATGCTATGGCTTCAGTGTTTAAGTGTCATTTTGCAGTTGATACTGGTCAGAACTGAACTTGTTTTTAAATACTTTCTATTTTGGCAGTTTGGTTCAGTGGTTTCCAGCTTGGGGGCCAGTTCCCTACAAAGGGTCACAAGATAAATCAGAGGGGCTGTGAGTTGATTTGGGGGGGGGAGGAAAGAAGAAAAAACTAAGTTACATTAAACAAACACATGCATCTTTTGGACTTCTCTTTAATCTGTGTGAAGTTGTTTGAAATGAGTTTTACTTCTCTGACCTCAAACAGTTATTTAAATAAAGCTGTTTGAAAAGTTTAATGGGGGTAATCACTCTTCAGTGAGACACCTAACAACTCATGGGCATGTGAACTGTGGAAAGGGGCCCCAACTAGACTGTTTTTGCAAGGGGGTCACGAGGCAAAAAGATTCCTGTGATGTAAAATCTTCAAGGACGGTACTTTAGTAAATGTACTTAGTCACTAGTGCAAATGGAGACTGCATACTCTTTCTTACTTTCAGTGCTGTAGCTGCCCTTATGCAAAGTACATAACGTTGCTAATGTACTTGCTTTTTTAAATAGCACTTTTCTAGTCTTACTGCCCACTCAAAGCACTTCAGACTGCAAGTCACAGTCATACGGCCATTCCATCTATCTCACATCCATAACCAATTTAGAATCACCAATTAACCTAACATGCATGTCTTTGGTTTGTGGGAGGGAGCCAGAGTACCCAGAGGAAACCCACGCAGGCACAGGGAGAAAATGCAAACTCCACGCAGAAAGGCCCCAGCCCTCAAACCAAGAACCTTCTTGCTGTGTGGTGACAGTATTAACCACTGTACCGCCATGCCATGTGCACACAGGTGAAAGATGCTACTTCATCATAACACTGTGTCTTGAACTTTGACCTGACCGTGGAATTCGAGACCGACAAAGTCAATCACACTCTCACATAAAACGTGAATCTACCTTCATCTTGCGGGCATTGAGCTTCTCTTGACGCAGGTGCTGGCGCAAAGTGTGCCGGTGGCTCGTTTCCTGTTCACGTGCAAACTCGCCCAGTGTGTAGTGTCTGATGGAGGAGTGGTGACGGGCCATGCCCAGGGAGCTGCCCCCTTGGCTGGGCACGCTGGTGAAGCCCTGCCGCCGGGGGAAATAATACACCGTCACCACATCAAAACGTACCCGTTTCCCACCTGGTGATGGCTTGTGCTGCCTGAGGATGGACGTGGCTAACATGGGGAAAAGGGAGAAAGATTTTGGATACATGTTAAACACCAGTAAGTAATTATTTGTGTTCATTAAATGTTTAGCTTTGAGTGTTTTTTTATTGCCTTTCTTCTGCTGTTCCTTACGGGTAAATGCAGTGCTGGAAGGAGGGTTGAGGCTGTCACAGCTGTCAGCGCTGTCACTGCTGGAGATGTCATCATCAGAGTCCTTAGGTGTAGAGAATGGAGAGCTGTTGTCCACCTCTTCATATCTTCGTTTGAGGCTGAGGGACGAACCTGCCTCCATGGAAACTTAAGTGTCTGGGGGCACAGAGCAGCACACGTAGAACCACAAACAATACACCCTGCACCAGCAAATGCATACCAAAAGATGTGAAGAAAAGACAAACTGAAATTTACTCTTGTTATCTCTCAGAGAACTAGCTAATTTTTTTAATCAAACCGTTCCTATGTAAGGTCGGCTCTCTACAACAAAAACAGAACAAAAGGTGGCATCTGTTCACTCCTGCCTCCTTTCATCTGTATTCCAGCTCCATCATTTCGTCTCTGTGGCTCCCATCTCACATGAAATCCCACTTTGAAATGATCAAGTCTAAAAACGTAACCATGGCAACTAGGCAAGCACAGTTTATGTGAGCAGCCTTGAAGCAAATAAGGTCTGTGGCTTCACAATCTGTTTTCCCCCAAAATTTATGCTATAAACAGTGTGCGGAGGGGGGGATTGATACGGGAGAACCTGAAAAAGCAAGCTGATCACTCACGCCAGCAGGAGAGGTCAAACAAGGTGAATGAAAGCAGCTAAATATGTGTCTTATGTGTTATGCCCTCATGGGTCTGCATTACCCAAATATTTGCATTTTAAGACACGTCCAGCCATTAATTTTCTTCTGCTTATCCAATTCAGGGTCACGAATCATGACGCGAGAGGTGGGGTACACTCTGGACAGGTCATCAGTCTATTGCAAAGCTAACACAGAGCGACAGATGATCATTTATGCTTACATTCACACCTACGGCCACTTTAGGATTGCCAGTTAACCTAGCCCTCTGCGTGTCTTTGGAGTGTGGGAGTACCCGGAGAGAACCTAAACAGGCACAGGAAGAGCATGCAAACTCTTTACAGATTCAAAACCAGGACCATTTGGCTATGAGGTGACAGTTAACCACTGTGGAACCATGCAACTCTAATGTATACAAATATATTCAGCAAAGAGCTCATCATATTAGCACTTCCTATGGCATGAACCATGTACTATACAGCATGCTACTTCCTGCAACACATTGTACCATCATTCCACAACGGAACAGTTCCCACTCCACAGTTATCCATTCAGGTTTTTAAGTTCTTAAAAGAAAAATGTTCACAGTTAAAAGGACTGACATGTTACATTTGTATAATAATTTTAGTTTGTCCTTTGTCTAAATAAAGAAATGGTGATGTGCTGATGTCATACCGAGAAGCTCCCCTGAGGACAGAGAAAGAGGAAACAAATGCAGTCATAGTGATATTAGCTGGAACTTTTTTCTGAGGAAAAAGGTCCAAAATAATGTAATCTAACTAAAGAGTAACACCCCAGCCTCATTTCAACTAACTGAACACACCTAAAGAGGCTGTAAGGGACAGGGGTCTGACCTAAAGCTTCTGTAAAGATGCAGATGTGGTTATGACACCACTCTCAGCCATTCTTTTTAAACAAGGGCTTGAATGCTCATTTCTGCTGCAGATATGTAAGGGTTTGCCTGTGGCAGGTTAAAGTGTGTTTACAGACAGGTGTGAGTTCAAGGTATATCAACCATCAAGGACATGCAGCTTGAGCAGGGATTTTTTAAAAATGTGTACATACTGGCTGACTGTGTTGGAGGGAGAGGTTGGATATCACCAGTCTGCTCTCTCTCTCTCTCTCTCTCTCTCTGTCTTTCCGTTTACACACTCACAGACACAATGGCAAACCGCCCGGTTCATGAAACACTAAACCCACTTACCTGGGGCAGAAACAGGGACCCTTATTCCAACCAACTCGTAGGTCGTTTCTGTTCCCAGCGGGAGCTGCACATCAATCCTTCAACGCCCTATAAGTATGAGAGGCTCTTTTTTTTTTTTAATGCCAAAACCGATAACCCTGAACCGAGTGTCCAGAACGCAGCCGTGCGGAGCGATGGTGACCCGAAGCGCTCTGGATGAAAGCTTGCGTGATTGTCAATTTGCAACACTTGTATCTGACTATATGAGGCTACTTAGGCTTCATGCTCATTGTTCTGCACGCTGAAAGGTGACGAAGGAAGCAGGAGCTGTGCTACACCGGTGGCTTTTATTGAAATGATGCATTCCTATCTATGTAAAGGACAGACGGAGCAGTAAGGGGCGTCATAGGGTTAGCTGCGCTTTTTTCTCCAACATTTTTCGGCGCGGGGAGGGGGGGGGGGGGGTGTGTTGGTGGTGGGGG
>VUQH01017739.1:2766-17670 GCA_015106775.1 Etroplus canarensis | reverse complement strand
TGGAGGTGGCAGAACTGAAGATGTTGAGATTTTCCCTGGGAGTGACCAGGATGGACAGGATTAGAAATGAGTACATCAGAGGGACAGCTCATGTTGAGAAGTTTGGAGATAAAGTCAGAGAGGCAAGGCTGAGATGGTTTGGACATGTTCAGAGGAGGGATAGTGGATATATTGGACAAAGGATGTTGAAGATGGAGTTGCCAGGCAGGAGGAAAAGAGGAAGACCACAGAGAAGATTCATGGATGTAGTGAAGGAGGACATGCAGAGGGTTGGTGTGAGGGAAGAGGATGCAAGGGATAGGATGAGATGGAGGCAGATGATCCGCTGTGGCGACCCCTAACGGGAGCAGCCGAAAGAAGAAGAAGTTTGTTTAGCATTCAACTCTGCTTGATTTGAACTGTAAAATGAATTACTGTTTTAACATTTGATTTAGGCACTCATCATAATTAAAGCTGCATTCACTGGTTCTTTTTGTCCATTTAGTCGTCATTTAATAAGGAACCAAAAATAGCTTCTTTTGCTGTATTATGTCCATCTGTCCATCCATTCATTTTCTTAGCTGCATCCAAATCATGGCTGTAAAGTGATAATGGGTACAACAATGAATGTGTGGGCCCTTTTAAGTTCCTTGAATAGTTGCAAAATCAGTCCAGAATAGCTTTAGATGTAATGTTTCAAATGTATGCTGCAAATCCCAACAGATTTTTGATTCAGTCTTACAATTACACTATATGAACATAAGTATCAGGCCACACCTCTTAATAATTGAATTCAGGTGTTTCATTTGGTCATATTGCCACACAGGTATAAAATCAAGCACCTAGCCATGCATTTTGCCTTTACAAACATTTGTGAAAGGATGGGTTGCTCTAAAGAGTTCACTGAATTCAAGTGTGGTACTGTAATGGGATGTCACCGTTGCAACAAGCCAGTTAATGAAATTTCTTTTCTCCTGGATATTTCACAATTAACTATAGGTGATATTGTTGCAAAGTGGAAACATTTAGGAACACCAGCAACTCAGCCAACTCAACTAACTTCTGAGGTGCACAATGTGTAAAAGTCACCAACACACTGCTGACTCAGTATTTGCAGAGTTCCAAACCTCCTCTGGCATTAACATCAGCACAAAAGGTTTGCACCAAGAGCTTCATAGCTTGGGTTTCCATGGCCCAGCAGCTGGATGCAAGCCTTACATCACCAAGTGCAATGCTAAGCATTTGATGGAGTGGTGTAAAGCATGCTGACACTGGAACCTGGAGCAGTTGAAGCATGTTCTGTAGAGTGATGAATCACGCTTCTTTTTTTGGCAGTCTGATGGATGAGTCTGGATTTGGTGAATGCCAGGAGAACATTAAATGCCTGACTACACTGTACCAACTGTAAAGTTTGGTGGAGGAGGAATACTGCTACGGGGTTGTTTTTCTTGGGTTGGCTTGGGCCCCTTAATTCCAGTGAAGTGAAATCGTAATGTTTCAGTTTTCTGAGATATTTTAGACAAATCTCTGATCCCAACTATGTGGGAACAGTTTGGGGAAGAACTCGTTTCTTTTCCAGTGTAATTGTGTCCAAGTGCACAAAGCAAGGTCCGTAAAAGCATGGATGGATGAGTTTGGTGTGAAAAATCTTGACTGGCCTACAAAGAGCCCTGACCTTAACCCCATTAAACACCTTTGGAATGAACTAGAATGGAGATTGCGAGCCAGGTCGTCTCGTCAAATAACAGTACCTGACCTCACAAATGCTCTTCTGGATCAGTGGGCAAAAGTTCTCTCAGACACACTCAAAAATCTTGTAGAAAGCTTTCCCAGAAAAATGGAAGCTGCTATAGCTGGAAAGGGGGGACCAACTAGAGTGAGACATCATAAAAGCTCCTGTAGGGATAATGTGTAAGTGGCCCAATACGTCTCTCCATACAGTGTAGGCGCCTGATTTAAAAAGTTTTCCACCTGTTGGATGTCTAATACAGACTTTCTTTTCAGCTCTGTTATGGTCTCCCAAGAGTTTCTTAAAAAACTATCTAGCTAATACAATTAACTACATAGCAGTTAAATTCTCCACAGTGCTTTCCTATTTGCTGTGTGGTATGTTACATTTGATTCATTGTTATAAAAATGATGAAATTAAATGGCACCCAACTCAAATAAATTACCTCTACACACTTCTTACATCTGCATAGAATGCTGGCCTTGGATCTTGAATCATCCACTGGTCTAATTCCTGTGGATATTGTTATGCAGCAAAGGAGCTGTACTGTATGGCAGGTTTCCGTTAACATTGCCCTGCTTTCTTTGCTGTGAAAACTACACTATTAGAATTTAGTGGATTTATGTAAGCCTAAGGTGACCCCAGCCTCCATTCTGCAAACTAACTTTTTTCTAAACTAACTTCTTCTGCTACTTTGTGTTTATGTTTTTATCAGAAAGTGTTAGTCATTGCTCGGGTACAGTCTCAGTGGATGACCTTCCTGTTTTCCCCCGGTGAACCAATCAATACCAACCTTCTTAGGTTTTACATCTTTGGCCGAGTGGTGTTTTCAAATCAAATCTTCACTCTCCACAAGCGGCTTCTAGAAAAATGTAAATTGTTTTCTTCGGCAAATGATATGTGATTAGTTTTTAATTTAACAATACAACTGATTGGATAAAATTCTCTGAAAAGTTGAAGTATTGATTATCTGACATTGCACAACGTGACACACTTGAGTTGCTGAAAGCCTGGCCTGTAACTGACACATTTTAGAGGGTTTGAATTGATGCAGTAGCTTTGTATTCAACTCTTGCCTTTTGCTTATAATCCAGCTATTTCAGCCTTTCATCACCGTGTCTTGCCATTTAATAAGTCTGTTGTTTGGGTGAAGTAGAAATGTGTCTGCTTTTATGGCAGGTTCTGATTCTTTCAGATTGCATAACTCTTGACAAAAAAAATGCATTTTAAACCCTTTTGGAGCCTGAGTGAAAAGGGGAAAAACACAACAGAAGATGATCTTTACAGACCAGGTGAAATTCTAATATATAAGTGGTGTTTTTAAGTAGTCAAACACACTTTTAACAAGTAGGGAAATTAAGAGTCTGTTTTGTTTTTTATATAACAAGCTGTTTCACAAGAGTTTCAGTGAAAATTCAGGAAATATCTTAGATGCATTAGCTAGCAGTAGATGGAATTTTTGAGGCATAATAAAATAAAAAGTATTGGTATGGTTTAAGTGTTAGAAGTATTTAATTCTTTAAATTTACACATAAAGCATCAGCTCATTAGTGAACATTGTCAACAGACAGGATCTGCATGTAACAAAGTTTACTTGAAGCTTTTCATCGAAGTACAGAAATTAATTTCAGCATTTTTTTTGTATAAGAGTAAAAAGAGACAGTGGTTTCATAGATAATGTCAGTGTGACATTGGGTGGTCACAAGCAACACAGAGAACTTGTCCATCGTAAAGTGTGCACCTGTGGCAGGCTGCAGGCCTTTTAATGGGCTACACTGCTGGTTCCTGGTCTTTCTTTAATAGAGACATGCTTTATGTCAAAACTAGCAGCTGCACTTTATTAAAAAGCCCCAACTACTGTGTAATCATGTGCTGATCCTGAGCTTATAAAATGTGATATAACAGTTAAGCTTCCATGTACTCTTGGACTTAATTTATACATAATTTGCATGGTAAAGTTGTGAATGCAGGTCTTTTGTAGGATAATTTACAGTATTACAATGAGTTGTTAGCCAGTTACAGCATGTGTATTATAATTACATCCTAACAATTCAGAGAAGAGTTTGCTTAAACTTCCTAGAAGTGAAGAAATACAGGGGTGGAGCAGTGGTCAGCACTGTTGCCTCACATCAAAAAGACTCAGGATTCAAACCTTCTGATTGGCTGGGGCCTTTCCATGTGGAGTGTTCCAGGCTTCCTCCCACAGTCTAAAGTCATGCATGTCAGGTTCTAAATCAACCATATTGATGCACCAGATGTAGGGTGATCAGGTGTTCCATTTTACATGGCACTTCAGAGCATTTTTAACCCTTGTGCCCCCATCCAACAAGCTGAGACAATGTCCAACAGTCTGATTGGCTCCAATTTACAAAAATCAACATGTGTGAGTCTCACAAGCAAAGTTTGGCTCAAAAAGAGATGTTTGATCAATGGATGCAGAAAAGTAGGCGAAATAACAGTAAAAATTTAAGTTGTCAGGATATCTCGATACAAGAGCATGTTTTTTTGATTGTTTGTTCCTCTTTTTTAGTCCTGTGATGCCTGTGACCTGTCCAGCCCCCCTTATCCCCCTAAGTTGGATAAGTGGTTAAGAAGATAGATGAAGAAACATGAGCTAGAACATCGACTTCTCTTGTTTGTTTCCAGCTCTGGAGAATCAAATTAAAACAAAATGTGCTAAATGACTGATATTTACTGATGGGTGTAACAGTGTATAGATAAAACTGAGTCAAAATTTTGAACCTTCTCTTTTATACAAAAACTTCTGATGAAGGCAGGACTTAAAGGAAGTTTTGATATGTTTACATCCCAGAACTTGCAGAACTTGGTTAAATGGGAAGCATTAAACCCTCATATCCTCTGTGCACTGCATGGGACACGGTTGACACACGGTCATGTCCTTGTTCACCCTTAATGAGAATTTTTCTAGATGTGTTTTAACTGTCTGGTTGGTCGGTTTTTGGTCACCACAAATGACAGGGTGAGGCAACCCGTCGTCGATAGAGAGAGGGGAGGGAGGCAGTAGCCTAACATCCATCGCCAGTGATGTAGCGCCGTGTGTTTTATGTAGTGGAACCAAGTTGCCTCGCGTACCACAATTATTTAGTTTCGTCACAATAAACAACTGTTTGTCCGTCATTGGACGGAGGGAGGGAGGGAGGGGGGTGTTTGCGAGGCTGGTCCGTATGGCAATTCAGATTAAGTTTCTGCGAATCGAGCTCAACCAGGAAGAGCACACACATCTCGCAGGCAGCGCCACCGACCGTCCTCTCTCTCCATTCCTCCCCAGCTCTCCCAGTTACGGAGCTCTGCCATCGCACCAGTCCGGCTCCTCTCCCCCCGCCAACCACCACCACCTCCCTCTCTCCCTCCCTCCCCGACCGTCGTCCGTCCGTCCTTCCCCGCAGATTTGTTCGACGGTTCTCGGCTCGGCTGGAGGAAGCGTGGCGGCGAGCCGTAAGTTACCACCTTGAATGTTTCGCTCGCTATTTGGCCCCAAATGTGTGAAGTTGCTCCGACTGCCCAGCCGTCCAGAGAGGAGCGCAGAACCCATTTTTCGCTTCGTGCACCAGAAGCGATACGCGGGGCTGCTGCTACGTGCCATAACCTCCCTGCGCTCAGCTAGGACTGCGATCGGAACGGCCGCCGTGTCGCTAATAAGGAATCCGGTCAGAAAATGTGATCAGAAGGGGGTGACTGCCCTTTATTTTGCTTGGTGTGTGTGTATGTGTGTGTATTCGGGTAGCGCCCCCCTCCTCCCCCTCCTCCCTGCCTCTTTTCTCCAGCCCGTTTTTAGAGCCTGGCTGGCTACTTCAGATGGGCAGCTACGTCAAGCTGTACTGTATCCCATCCTACTGTATTCCTCGGCCACTGTATGTATTTACGCACTTAATGTATGGATCTAGGTATGCATGTCTAGCAAACCGCCCTCGACATCCCTGCCAATGGTGTGCAAGCTCCAGCTGTCTCGGAAGAAACCCAAAACAGTAAGGCAATGTTTCAGATTCTTCCAGTCTTTTATCTCTCCTTGTTAAAAACCCCTGAACATGTCAGCGCCTCGTGTTGAACCTGCCTGTCACCCGCCCTCACATGAAAAAGGTAAAATAAGAAGCTCTCAGTCTGATCCCAATGAGCCACCTTACCCAGCTGGTTATTTATTTTTGATGGGCGCATTTCTACCTAAAAGTTAAAGGCAAGAGAATTAAAAAAACCGTGGTTTTGATGCAGACTGATGAGCCCTCTATGACTGTGCCCTGTACAGCCTTTGTAACCAAGTGATCTGCAAGGTGTGTCCTATCTCATGTTGCTTATTGGGTGGCTATAATGCAATGATTCCTGACCTTTTTTGGGGCTCATGACCCTTTAAACTGAAGCGCTTGTGGTCCCTTAGGGCAATTTGTGGCCTTATTATTTTGACATGAGTTGTGAACTGCTCAGCCAAAAAGTGATCTGTACTTCTCAGATTTGTATTATTTGGAGAGGTAAGAATATTAAGTACAAAGAGATTATAGGAAAATTATTAGAGGGAGAGTTTTAAAAGGAGTTTTTAAAAAAAATCTGTTTTGGGGAGAGAGGGTAAGAGTATTTCAACTTTTATTATCACAGAATCCAGTTCCTTAATTAATTGTGCAGCAAAAATATAATAGTGTTAAAGTTATTCACTAACTTGACAGTTGTCACTTTATTTTTATTTATATACCAGGGGTGATACATATTAATATAGCTGCGTTCAAACAAAATGCAGTTGATGCAGTGTACAGAGGACTTCTAGCCACAGCTAATTTGCAGACCTTGTCCCTGGTTAGGCTTTTAAAGCACAGCCTGCCAGTACAATCATACAAACAAACAGTAGCAGAAACAGTAGTGACCAAGATAAATAAATACAAGCATCTAAAAAATAACAGCAACACAAATCCCACTTCAGTGATCATAAGTTTGCCTTTGTTTAAGCCATGATTTTGCCTCTCCATTGAAAGTTTTAAAACCAGTTAATGCAGTAGTTCTCAAACTGTGGGGGCATGGGGCCACTGCAGGTGGGTCACAGGCAACCAGGTGAACATTATAAATTGAAACTAAGATAAATATATATGATTTTTTTTTTAAGGAAAAGAAGCAAACGAGTTTGCTGACACTGTTGGGCTGATGATACATACCTCTATTTAAGTAAAATTCAGCATCCCTTTTTATTGTTAGCAATAGATAAAATTGTGGTGTGTGGGGTGTGAATTCTTTTCAGCTTTTGAAGTAGGGCATACGAAATAAAGTTTGAGAAGCACTGAGTTAATATTTTGTCTCTAGTGGCAGATGTTCCAGATCTGGGAGCCTTTAGCTGTAATAGAGGACTGACCAAATTTTGCTTAACATTTTGGTAGTTTACAATCCACATGAATTGATCAAATGATTTTGAAATCATTTGACTAACTAGATCAGGGCCAAGGCATTAATGCATTTGAAAGTCAACTTTATAAATAAAAGTTTATAAAGTTCTCAAAGCTTACCATTTTATAGATGTACCTTTCGGCTGCTCCCTTGTATTCTCCACCAAGGGGTCACCACAGCAGATCAATTTGCATTGGTAATTTGGCAGAGGTTATATGCCAGATGCCCTTCCTGGCACAACCCTCCATGGTGAGAGAGGCTCTTGTCCCCACCTAGGCTCAAACCAGGGACCTTTTTCTTGTAAGGCGGATGCACAAACCTACACTACAGATTATACTTTTTCTTAATTTTACAATGAAGCCAGTCCCTAGCCTTTTGAGCCAGTGTTTTTAAAGCTTGTTTGCATATTGGCATTATAATTTAAAATTCAGATGTTTAAATTCACTAACCTGCTGAATTTCTTCCTGATCAGTAGTTATTGAGAAACCATCACCATGATTTTTATCTGATTGAAAAACACACTTACATAGTGTTATATAGTGTAGTTATTTTAAAACAGTGTGAGACACTAATTATCTGCCTATTCAGAAACACTTCAGCCCATTGTGTAGTCTTTGATGAAACATACATTTAACATTCTGCCTCTTCATACTGTCTGGTAACTAATTTATAGTAAAAGAGTAGCGTTCCCAAAATTGAACCTTGTGGAATTTCCGTTTTGCAGTGCAGAGCAGACCATTACCTCTAACGCACCATTCTCAGAGTTTCAAATATCATTTAAACCAACTATACACTTGAAATGAAACATTTAGCTTTTTAAGTTCATTTAACATCATTTCTTGATTCACAGTATCAAAAGCCTTTCTCAGGTCTAAAAATATTTCTGCTACTACTTTGCCACTATCTGGAGTCTTCTTAATAATCTCTGTGCCATTTCTGTTGAGTAATTTAGCATTTTTTTGCACCATATCTTGTCTAACAGAATTGACAGGATTAGAAATGAGTACATCAGAGGGACAGCTCAGGTTGAGAAGTTTAGAGAAAAAGTCAGAGGGGCAAGGTTGAAATGTTCGGACATGTTCAGAGGAGGGATAGTGGATGTATTGAAAAAAGGATGTGGAAAACGGAGCTGCAAGGCTGGAGGAGAAGAGGAAAACCACAGAGAAGAGTCATGGATTTAGTGAAGGAGAAAATGCAGAGGGTTGGTGTGAGGGAGCAGGATGCAAGGGAACAGGGTGAGAGGGAGGCAGATGATCCACTGTGGTAACCTCTAACAGGAGCAGCTGGAAGAAGAAGAAGATCATGTTTGCAAGTGTTTTTCTGGCATAAAAGGAATTTTTATTATCCCCAAAAGCTTTTCAGTAGAGCATAAGAAAAAACTGCTAGCACTGGAATAAAATTACTTTTTAATAATTTTAACAATTGTCAGTTTTGCTTCTAAATTGGTAAAAATAAAATAAAATAACAGGGAATGCATAGATTTCTGTCACAAAAACTTACTGCTTTTACTGCTGATTTTGCATAAGAATCAGATCATTTTCAAGTAGTAATCTAGGATTTGCTTTTTTTTTTTTCCTTTTTTTACAAAATGATGGGCAAGATTTCTCTACACTTAGAGTAAAAGAAACCGCAGTGCTTTAGGTTAGTGATGGGAATTTTGGCTTTTTTGGCTCAGCTCACCAAGAAGAGCCGGCTCTTTCAGCTCCCAAATGGCTCTTCATATTACCACTTATACCTTTTACAATTCAGTCAAATTTTGCACTCTTTTGACTCAAAATATGTAGGTGTACACATATATCACTAAAATTATTTGATACATCATTTGTATTGAAGTTACAGCCTCTAATATTAAATTGCTGACACCAACTTAACTAAAAACCCACCCAATGAATGCTCCGACTTGCTTGCTGAACTACTCTGCTACACAAGGCAGCTAGAATCACCTGTAAAAATATTAGACATTTTGAAAAGGACTGCTTTTGACATTTTCAGCTTTTATTTAAACACACACCCAAAACTAAAGAGTAGGGCTTTCTTGTGTGAATAACAAAAGTAAAAAAAATCAGCGGACTCCAAATTTTGCAGAGAAAAAGTACTGAAAAAAGACACATTAAATACAGGACTCAAGTAAACGGGCTTTGTTAATAAAACTAAAATTACGCTTTTATAGTAAAAAATAATGATAAATAACAGAAAGTAATATATTGCAATGTGCAAAACAGCAGCATCCAACATTTTAAGGTGTCAGGTATACTATAGCTTAGTTGTACAAATTTTACATTCTGCCTTTGTGTTATCAAGATTGTTAAAATGCATCCAAATCCTGCTTATTTTCATAATTTTTGTTTTGAGAATTTGCGCAGTGAACTGTAGTCCTCCTCACTCTCCTTTTCTGCACACCTGCCCTCTGCCCTGCTTGGTGGTATGATCCTTGTCTGCCCTCATGTGATTGGTTTCACAGCACACTTGATATTTAGTTAGTGAATGCATTTAACACTTGTTGCTGGAGATTGTTATATCATTCTGCCTCATATTACTTTCAGAACCGCAAGAGAGCCAGTTCCCATCGTTCACTTCAAAGAGCCAGCTCTATGTACTAACTCGTTTGTGACCGACACATCACTACTTTAGGTAGCATTCATATAAACTTGGCAGTTAAACCAAAGTGTACACTTGAAGGGTATTATTGTTGACACCAATAAAATGTCATGTCATCAAACTAAAAATATTATTCATCAATTTACACATGTAACTAATTTAGATTTACTCTTTTAGACACCATGAAATTACTCCCAGGGTTGCTGAATTCCTGTCTGAGTTGCTTGGCAACATCTAGCTAAACAGGATGGAGTTTGTAAGACTCGACCAGTTGTTATTATAATCCTGACAAGTTTTAAGGCCAGAAAAGAGAGAGATTGCTGTCAGTCTTACAAACAGAAAAGTGGTGCTCTCTGCTATCTCTGTTACACTTATACAGACTGGATCTCTCTCCCCTCTGTCACAGAAGATGTCTCTCTCTCACTTCCTTACTCTTGCACTCTTACCATCTGCAGGCTGTCTTTGCAGCTTGGGCTGTAGTTTTGTAGTTCCTCTGTGGTTCCCCCTTAACTCCACAGCTCAAACTTAAGCCCTTCGCTGGTCCAGACTTACATAGTCACAAGTTTAAAACAGAATCCTCCTCAACAGTCTCTTGAATAGTTTATAACAAACTGTGAAACAGCATTAAGCCAATAAATAAATATCTTATAATAGTCATTCGTTAATGATGATAGACTGTTATTTCTCTTGAAGCATTTATTAACAGTTTGTAGATAGCACAGAAGATTACACAAAGGCATTTTACAGACATTTGAAATGTCCTCAGATCTGTTTATTATTACATTATGGTTTTTATCAAACATTTATTAAGTATTTACATTCACACTGGGGCTAAAATATAGTGTTACCCGTACAGAAAGCCCTCTTTTCAGACCTTTAATCACATTGTGGTTCTTTTAAATCTAACCTTGAGTCATCTGACCCAAAGGTTGGTTTAAATTTGTGGCTCATTATCATATTTCATCTGATATTCTGAAAGTTGCTCTCAATTTTTGCCTGGGACTGCATCTGTGGTAGGAGTAACAACTTCATACTGTGAGGCATTTCTATTGCTTAGTATTTCTCCACTAGGAAATGTAGGACTGTTATTTTCTGCTCAGCATTAACTCATTTTGGTTTTTTGTCTGCTTTCTGCCTGTTATTATGTCATCCTTGTAGCTGATGTTGGAGGCAGGTGTGTGTCTGTGTGTGTGTTGGTGTGTGTGTGTGTGTGTGTGTGTGTGTGTACAATACCTTTAATAACTCGATTTCAGTCGTGTTTCCTGATGCTCTTGAATCATCATTAAAAAAATCTATCTGGCTTTCTGTTTTACACAGTCTCAAGAGTCTTGAGAAATCATGCATGTCTCATCATTTACAAAAATAAACTATCCTGGTGGGTTCTCTGGTGTAATTGCTGAGAGGATCTTATGATCTGTTTTCTAACCAATTAGAAATGGCGTGCTGGGTCATTGATCTTCAAGTAAATGTGAAATTACTTCCTGCGGATGACCGAACCTAACTGCGTCTAAAGAACCGAATTTCTGTTTGGCCAGAAGGCTGCTGCGCAAGATAATATGTAGCGGGTTATTCCTTCCAGTGTTTCCACACCTACACTTCTTAACAGTGACCCTGACTCCTGATGGAAAACTGTCTAATCATAATAAATGTTTTAAACTGGGACAGTTTTGCATTAAAATAATTGACTGGTGCTTTAAATTAAATTTCAAATATGGACATAACTGATGAACAATCAGTAGTGCAGGTTTCTGGTTTGAACCCCAGCTGGGGCCTTCTTGCGCGTGGTTTGCATGTTCTCCCTGTGCCTGTGTGTGTTTGGCTTCTTTCCATAGTCCAAAGACGTGCATTCTAGGATAGTTGGTGATATTAAATTGGCCATTGGTGTGAGGTAGATACAGCAAATAGTGAATAGAATAAAGCACTAAATGTATGGTTAAAATGTGATTTGTTCTTAAAAGCTATTTGAGTGGTCAGTAAGATTAGAAAAGTGCTATATAAATGTGAGTACATTACATTTAGTGACAAAAATGTAATTCTTTTATTTTCAAATCAGATTAAATATAAAATGCAAACACCTCTGAACTTTAGGTTTTAAAGTTCAGTCATTCGGGTATTGAATTTCTGGTTCTGCCAGCAAGATCATGCCACTAAACTGATTACATCTTGTCTGAGAAGCTCCGCCTGAGTAAGCAAACCTGTGGCTATTTAAAAATGGAGAAGACACTCAAGCATGAACCATATCTGAGCTTGTCATTCATTACCTGCACCCATTTTCTAAGACATAGAAGCTCTTTGTATGTAGTATAACATGGAAATGTTTCATAAAGTTGTCCTCAGTTTTCATTACCCCTGGAGCTACATTCGTATTGGCTATTGCCAGAATCTTTTGCACACTGCAGCATTGGACTGCCTTCATGCTGCACAAGCCCAGTCAGATTGAGGCCGACAAAATGCAACATGTTACAAAAATCTTGTCAGGCTTTGACTGTTAACAAGTCGTCGATTGGGATAAAGTCTCTGGCCTTGAATGTTTTCACATTGCAGAGAAATCTGCATCAACCATCAGGCCTCTTGCTGCCTCGCAGAAACATACTAGTCTGAACAGATGCCCTGGCTCGTTCAGCTCCATACAGAATGAACTGGGAAAACAGTAAAAAGCTTACAGTGATAAGACCGCGGATAACTGATAGCATCATTCTGATCTAAAGCTCGTTTAGGGAAATTTTTAAACTTTAAATCCAGTATCTTTTTCACAGTGTATCATGAGGAGAATAGAGAGACAAGCACTAACTGTAAATATGCATATCAGTTGTCTTTAAGGGGAAGGATTTCATTATCCGATTATAACTAATTATGGAAAGTATGGTTTAGGACAAGAAGCTCTTGTGGGTTGGAAAAAACGCAACTTGATTAACAAAAAAGAATGCTGAATGATAGAAAACTTTTAATTGTATCAGCTGTAGCGAGTTTTCTTTTCCTTGTGGTGCAAAATCTGCCTGCACCACAAGGAAAAGTTATTACATGAAGATATTAGTCTTTAAAAGTTTAACTAGGCTCATTAGGCAAGCTGCAGTACATGAACATACTGCTTTACCTTTTCCCTAAATGCCAAAAAGGAGAAGTAATGGTCTCAATGTGGATGCTATTTAAAAAAAAACAAACTTATGTAGTGTATGAGTCATTCTTTGGTTGTTTATGTTGCAATTTCACAGTGTGCTCATAGAGTATTAGTGCATTTACTCTCAAGCTGACTTTTGCTAATTGGGACTAATTGTTAAATGATTTCATGGTGGGATTTCTGGATTGTACTGTAGATGCAAAGATTTTCTTTCTTTGCACGACATAGGCATCTAGAAAAGTAACGTGAAGCTATTCAATTGTCATGTTTAAATGGGCATCAGTTTATTTGTCTGATTTTCTCTCAGTTGTGGTTATTGTGGTAAAAAAAATTTTTTACATTTTCCTTTTATACTGAACACTGCAGACTGAACAATTGGCATTTAACAAGCTGTTACTTGCCTGCTGTGTGTACACTAGGTGATAAGGCCATGAGCATAGTGAATGAATGACAGAGTGCATCAGTTTATCCAATGCAACACAAACCAATTATAATGAGAAGATCCCAAACACGCATACAGTAGGTGCAGCTATGATCTGATTATGAAACCATTCAGCTAAATGTACTCATCATTAAGTTTCTTTATGTATAGGATGTTGGGTTAAAGTCTATGGCTGGAGGTTTATGTAAGATCAAAAAGTCAATATCTTTCTTATGCTTTGTTCTTATTTGCTATTTCTTTATTCACATTGTGTCTCGCTACTACACAATATCCCTTCTAGCTTTTTCTAGTCTTAAATCATTACTATTGAAAATGTTTGAAATAATCTTTGGTCCTCATGTTGCCCCTAATACACAGCATACCACTCCCTGAATGTCTACTCTGACTGTCAGTCCTGTTCTGATCATTCAGTGCGGCCAAAACTCTTTAGGGCTGAAACAGCTCTCTATGGGTCCAATTAAAAAGTTGTTTTTAAATGATCTGAACTAGTGTGTATTTCCCTAGATAGTCTCCTTTAGATTGTGACTTATCTCTTAATATCTACCATGTCACTGGGGGCTATTTATGGTTGGAGTAAAAGTAGGGTTAGGTTAACATCCATGTCTTTATATGGAATTGTCATCCAAATAGAAACGCTTATAATGTAAGAACTGCAAGGGGAAATGCTTCATTTTAAATGTGTGCTTGTTTATAACCAAGCTCTAGCACTAACCTTGAATTATTACAGCTAGTTTGGCCGAGATCTGTTGGGTGAGATGATAAAATTAGGACAAATATCTTGACAACTTGTCCATCTCTTGTGTCTAGGCTCCACAGAGAAGCATGTGATGACTCACGCAAGGCAGAAAGGTTCCCTTAGGCAGAGCCAAGGTAGTCCAGAGTGGTGGGACAACAGCTGCCTTTGGCCACATGGTGGTGCAATGGGCGGTGTCTGGCCTGAGAGGACACTCCGATTTGGCAGGACGAAGAAGATAAGTGAGGTCACCAAACAAGGCAAAGAAATGGCCAAGAGGATAAATGACAAAAGAGAAAGAGCAGAAAGATCAGCTCAGAACAGAAAGCTGGACCGGAGGCACATCAAGAAACGGGACAGGAAGTTGTACCCTTTGCGAGGGAGGGCAGGGAATTCAGAAAGCGAAGGTCTCAGCTGCCATGTACTCTTGACCCGGCTGGAGGAAAACATTCGTGAAAAGGAGAGATCTAAGGAAAGCCAAGGAAAAGACAGTCGCAGACGGCTATCTCTCAAACCCAAATCCAAAAAATGCAAAAGGAGTGACAGAAAAGAGGCAAAGTCATCGCCAAAAACCAAATTAAAATCGAGCAGCGCATGTTACGACAAGTGTATTGGGTTGGAAGTCCTTCAGCCACGCAAGCGCAGACTGGCCTCTCTTAATGCTGAGGCAGTGAATAGCCTACTGCTTGAAAGAGCCACTGATCCCCAGCCAGCAGCTAAACAGGCCAAGAGACAAGAGGAATTCACGAATGGAGGGGCTTTCCTGGAGTCAGATCCCACAAGAGGTGATGTCTATGGAGGTCTGAAAGTTTCACAGGGGACTATCAGTAAAGGCTCCACATCCCATGAACTTGAAGTATGTCAAAGCTCTAAGCCAGCCAAGAAGGCCAAAGTTAACCGAGGTGATGAGAGTTTGGGGATGAGTC
>VUQH01017738.1:2599-18275 GCA_015106775.1 Etroplus canarensis | reverse complement strand
AATAAACATCCACATGAAAAACATCAAACCACAATACAACACATGAAGAACATATTTATATTTACACCAAGTTCTATAAATAATTAAATAACATATAAACTTCAACTACATATATATATATAAATTAACACCTTAAACACACTCCCCCCTAGCCTGGCACATTGGTTTGCTCCAAGAGCTCATAAGCAGGTGATTGAACTGCTCTTACTTTTTTGCTCTGCAGCCTGCAAGAGAAGCAACCAGGAAAGGTGAGTACTATTCACACACTTCTTTTAATACATATGCAAATAATTTAGGTTAAGACCAATGATAAAATGTGAACAGCTCTAACTCAGGCTCTTTTTCCTGACACAGGTAGGATGGCCAGACCACCTTCCACAAGCAGTTCACTTCAATATTAGCTAATGAACTAAATAAAGAATCACTAACCACAAATGTGTATTTCTTATTTTTTTCCTATATGGTTTTTAAATACAAATCGCTCCAATTAAACAAAACACAAGTAAGGGTAATGGAACCTCTGGTCTCCATTACAGAGCAGCTGAAGGGAATTTTATTAATGTTGGGATAATAAAAAAATATCCAACGTGCCTTTTTATAATCTCAGCAACTGATTAATCACAACTGTTCTTAGTCAATAAGATGCTAGAAACATTCCTCAGAGTAATTGCCGCAGATTTTTTGGCTTCACATTCGTGATTTGAATCTTCTGTTCTACCATGTCTCAAAGGTGCTCTGTTGGCCTTAGCTCTGGCGATTGTGGAGGCCATTTGAGTACAGTGAACTCATTGTTAGGATCAACAAAGCAGATTGAGATAATTTGAGCTTTGTGACACGGCGTGTTATTCTGCTGGAAGCAGCCATCAGAAGATGGCTCCACTGTGGTCATAAATGGGAGAACATGGTCAGCAACAACACGCATTTAAACATTGCTCAGTTGGTAGGCCTAAAATGTGCCAACAAAATGTCAGCTATGCAATTAAGCCACCACCACCAGCCTGAACTGTTCATACGTGGCGGGATAGAGAAATGCTTCTTCAGTTCTTCAATTTTGGTTAAATAGTGCATGTACAGTAGTCTTCTTCTGCTGTATCTCATCTGCTTCCAGGTTTGGCAAGTGGTGCTTTCAGAGATGCTCTTCTGCATCCCTTGGTTGTACAAGTGGTTATTTAAGTTACTGCTGCCTTTCTATTAGCTCAAAGCAATCTGCCATTTGCCTATGACCTCTGGAATCAACATAGCATTTCAACCAGAGAACAACCATTAAAAGTTAAATCACCTTTCTTCCTCATTCTGATGCTCAGCTTGAACTTCAGGTCATCTTGGTCATGTTTACATGCCTAAATGGATTCAGTGCCACCATGTGATTGGCTAATTAGAGGTTTGCATTAATGATTAGTCGCCTAATAGTGATTGGTGGGGGTATGTTAGTGCTGCAGTGCAATGACCTTTTCAGTCAGTCGCAGTGGACTTTTCATAAATTATTTGGCCTTCCTTTGATGGTATGAGCATATGATTTATTGTAAAGTTCCTGTTATAATGAAAATGTGCCAGTTTGGTCTAGTGTTGTGACTACTGAACAATCCCTTGGTCAAGATCATGACTCTAGACCACTCCTTACTTGTGATTAGTTTGATGCGAAGAGTGCCAATTTTACGTGAACTCACTCAGTTACAGCTAACTGACATTTTACACTGTCGCAGTACCTCTTTTAACACTATTTTGAGCCACGAGTTGTCTGAAATGTCATTAACACCTAATGCATTATAATTATGTAACTAATATAACAGATAAGAACCAGTTTTCAGTGTAATTCATTTGACCTTTTTCTCAGCAGTCAGCACTTTGAGTGAGATTTATGCAAAATTTTCCCATACATCAAAATGAAAATGTGCCTATGCTACAAACAAGCGCTCGACAGCTGAAAACTGAACAGTGCTGTGGTGAAGGCCAATAAGAGGTTGCAAAAACCTCGGTTCTTTTACAGACTGAAATACAATTTTGCAATTTCCACTCTTCTGGAAAGGCTTTCTATGAAATTTTGGAGTGTCTTTGGGAATTTTTGCCCATTCACTCAGAGCCTTTGTGATGACAGACACTGATGCTAGATGAGAGGGCCTGGGTCATGATATCCATTCTTGTTCATCCCATTCTTGTTGTGTTTGATAAGGTTGAGGCCAGGGCTCTATGTGGGCCATTCAAGTTCTTCCACATCAAACTCACTCAACCATGCCTTTATGGGCCTTGCATGCACACTATGGCACAGGCATGCTGGAAGAACATAGGGCTTTCCCCAAACTGTTCCCACAAAGTTGGAAGCATAGAAATATCCAAAATGTGTCTGTAAGCTAAAGCATTGAGATTTACATTCACTGGTAAAGAATTAACCTAAAAAAATAATCCCTTCAGCCAACCCCAGAAAATGCTACAGCATTATCCCTTCTCCACCAAACTTTACAGCTGATTCATTGCAGTCAGGCAGGTAACGTTCTCCTTACATTCACCACAGCCAGACTTGTCCATCAGATTACCAGATACTGTAGAAATGCATGATTTGTCACCATAGAACATGTTCCCATGCCTCCAGAGTGCTGTGGTCGCGTGCTTTACACCACTCCATCCAACATTTGGCATTATGCTAGGAGATGTAAGGCTTGCATGTGACGGCTCTGACATGAAAACCCAACCCATGAAGCTCCTGGCACATAGTTTTTGTGCTGATCTCAATGACAGAGGAGGTTTGGAACACTGTGGTTATTGGATCAACAGAGCACTGTGGATTTGCACCTCAGCACTCGACGACCCCACTCTGCGACTTCACGTGGTTGCTCTGGTTTTTGAATACTCCCAATTTGCAATACTAAAACTTGGCGTTGATCATGGAATATTGCCAACTGACCAATTACAACAGTGCCATCGTATTACACTACCACTCTTGAATTTGGTGAGCTCTTTAGAAGGACCCATTCTTTGACAAATGTTTGTAATGCAAGACTTCATGGCTAGGTGCTTGAGTTCACACACTTGTGGCAATGGGACTGAATGAAACACTTAGTCAATGATTAAGACGAATGGTCCAATACTTTTGTCCATATAGCGTATAAGTAATACCTAGAAAAACACAATCTGAACCCTTGTGGGAAGTCCTAATTCCAGCAAAGGAAAATACTATACAGTAATGATGTTTGACGTGTGAATTCTTGCAGGAATATTAGACTTAATTTCTGTGTTTAAGAAATGAGTACATCAGAGGGACAGCACAGGTTCATAAGTTTGGAGACAGTCAGAAGCAAGGTCGAGATGGTTTGGACATATTCAGAGGAGGGATAGTGGATATACTGGACAAAGGATGTTGAAGATGGAGCTGCCAGGCAGGAGGAGAAGAGGAAGACCACAGAGAAGGTTGATGGATGTAGTGAAGGAGGACATGCAGAGGGTTGGTGTGAGGGAAGAGGATGCACGGGATAGGGTGAGATGGAGGCAGATGATCCGCTGTGGCGACCTGTAACGGAAGCAGCCGAAAGAAGAAGAAATATTTCTCATCAGCTGATCAATAGCAATAGCTTTTAATGAATCAGTCTCTCTTCTTATGTTACTCCAGGTCACCAACCAAGGGAGGGTTTGGTGGTTTGGCATACAGAACAGAACATCAGAAAAAAGCAGACTTTACAGTCCAGATTGGCTATGCCTCTGTGAGCAAACATGCTCTCACCAGCTGACTAACACAGTGGGTTCATATTCATGTGGAGTAGTTTCACGGAACTCTGACCAATAAGGGGAATCGTTGTTTGTAAAACATAAAAATAACTTCATGATAACTACTGTTTCCACCTCCCAGGTCTGTTTGTACAAGGAGCTGTGAAGTCAGCAGCCACTGATTGATTTTTTTCCCCAAGTGAATTGAACAACTCCTTGTTTAGTTTTCGCATCCATTCAAACACAGCTAACACTTACACCATATTTCCACTATGAGATATATATGTGACCTTGAGCACACAATTCAAACAGTTAGGAGAGAGTGCATGTTGTAAAATTCAAAGCAGAGCTACCCTTCATTATTAGCTTTACATCAATTTATACAAAAATCTACAAGTAAGACAAAATGACATTTTAACCATCACTGGCACAGGAACTTTTTCTCTACTCCTAAAACAAACAAACAACAAAACCCATTTTCTACCATCTCCTTACATTTTAAATGGTTTCTTATCTGACATACTTTTTTGATTATCTGACAGATGTGTTATGGTTAGAGGAAAATCAGTCTCCTGATTCACTCAGTAATGCATTTAAATATGTGCTAAACAACCATATGCTGTACACAATAACAATGGGAAGCAGTTTATGCTTGCTGCTAAAGTGATGCCATTACTGATGGCATACACTTTGGTGTCGTTTCATGTGGCTGATTTTTGAAAGCTGTTTGTAGTACGGCTGGTGCACTTGCCAACTGTTTAAGCTGCATGCCCAGGTCAGTGAGCAGGTCTGCCCTGTGATCCATCGCTGTGATTGTAGGAGGATTCCAAGATGGCACAAGACTCAAGGAGAGAGATGTTTGTACACAGTTCCCAATTTTCAGAGGCTAAAAACGTAACTGAACAAAGAACTGACGAGCAGTTTCATGGCCATGTGAGGCCGGTCCCTTAATCATTCCATAATAAGTTTAGCAGTTAAAATATCTGGATTTGATTCCAAATGTTGGCAGCTCTTTTCTGAAACTGTTAAGCTGAGATTCAAAAAGATGTTGATGCAAGTGAAAAAGGCCATCATTGGGCTGAAAAACCAAAATAAACATATCAGAGGGGTAGCACAATTTTGACCAAATCAACCATGTGTGACACGATAAAAAGGAGGACTGCAGTGGCCAGCTAGTTACACTCAACAGGGCAGATTAGATTTAGCCAGAAAACATCTAAAAGAGCCCGTCCAGTTATAGGTGGAAAAACCATTTAGAGAGATAGACCATGATTAAGTTCTACTTAATGAGAACATTTTGGAGATGGAAAGCAACAGCTCATGATCCAAAGTATACCATGTCATCTGTCAAACATGATGAAGACAATGTTATGGCATTGGCATATATGGTCAGATCACTAGTGTTTATTGATGATGTAACTACTGATAGAAGTAACAGAATTAATTCTGAAGCATACAGGGCTAAACTCTGCTCAGATTTATCCAAATGCTGCAGAACTGATTGGACAGAGCTTCACAGTGCAAAGGGGTAATGACCCAAAGCAAACTGCAAAAGCAACTCAAGAGTTTCTCAAGGGAATGAAATTGTATAGTCGTCTGAGTTCAGTCCAGAAGAGCAACTTTTTTTCAATTACTGAAGTCAAAAGTGAAGGCAGAAAGACCCACAAACAAGCAGCTACTACAAGGGGCTATAGTAAAGGCCTGGCAGAGCATCTAAGGGAAGGAAACATTTGGTGTTGACCGGCATTTGGGTTCTAAACGTCAGCTAACTATATAAGGAAGGAAGGAAGTAGAGAATGGTTTCAGACACAACCTACGCGTGCATGGTGTCAGCATGGTGTCACCAGCTGTCCATGTCTACAAGGAGGCAGTCCAGACCTTTGTTAATGTCACAGTTCCTGTGCACAGTGACCAATGTGTCAAGCATAACCACCGCTTGAGCTGTAAACAGGTTGCTTCTCTCTCTAAACATTTTCTGTGTGAAATGGCCCAACACCCAGTTAAAATCTATCCTGATTAGGCTGCTAAAGGCTAATAGCTAAATATGCAGGGAATCAAGATGTTTCTGCCCTTTAGGATTAGTTCATTTGTTTGTACAAAACTAACGTGTCATGCTGAGGCTGTTTTGCTTGTGGCTTAACATTTTTAAGCTGATTCATTTGCCCACCCTAGACAGACTAGAAGGAAATAGGATGACTACCAAGAGCACCCTAATTTAGCCCAGAATTGTGAAATCCAAAAAGGCAAAAGAGAAACAAAGCCTATGAGGTTAGAGAGAAGTTTGTAAAATCACAAACTGACAGGCACAGAGAGAAACACAGGCTAAATCCACACAGGGGATGACAAGGCATGGGTGAACAAAATCAGACAATAATGAACAGCTGAGAAGAACAATGACAGGAAATAAAAACACACAAGCAAATATCCTACAAGAAAAAAACAAGATGTGACAGAAAGAGGGACAAGCAGCATACATACTGTACACCCACACACACACAGACAAACAGAGGAAGAACAGACAGGGTGGAAACACTGGAAAGAGAAAAAATTTTTAAAAAGGAGACATTAATGAAAATTCTTTCTGTTTTGTTTTTGTACCACCCTGACTGCACAAATACCTCATAATGATGCTGTTTTTTGGCTCCAGTTTGAGGAAGTTTAACTGCCCCGACAAGTGCAGACATGCAGCCTCATCTTAAACACTGAATGGCTTCAATACAATGAAACAAAGGGCGTATTTCTGCAGAGTGTGATTGGGTGATAACATCCCTGTCAGCTGAGCAAGTGTCGTCTTTGGTAGCCAACACTTGGCTGCAGACAGGATCATAAGTTGCATAAGAAATGCCTGAGACTCTAAGGAAGCCAGCTGTTTTTTGTTTCTGGGAAAAGAAGCCTGCATGTGTGAATGCATGTCTTTCTCGATTTTTTGTGCGCAGGATTATGTGTGTCACAGAGTGAAAGGCAGGGATTGTTTGGTTGCTTCACAAGGTGGTACTTAAGTATAGTAGATATGGGAAGACAAAGATATAGTTGTTATGTACAACTCTGAAAGTGTTACCTTAACAATGAAGACGTGACGAATAAATTGGGAAAAATGCCCAATCACAGTCTGTACTCTTCAGTATCTGATGATGTGTCATGAGCACATGAGCATTACAAATTAACTATTTAACCACCAATTGCTGGCGTATCTGGCAAAATAACTCATAACATTTGATCAGTTTATTCAATATTATTGCAAGTAAGGGACACAAGCCCCTCTCACCATGAAGAGTTGTGTCAGGAAGGGCATCCGATGTAAAACCTCTGCCAAATTACCAATGCGGATTAATCCACTGTGGCGACCCCTTGGCGAAGAATACAGGGGAGTAGCCCAAAGGCACATTTATTATTATTGCACTTTAAGGCATTTTAAGGCCTACACAGTTTTATGTAGGAGGCGGCCAGAAGAATGAAGTTTCCAGGTCACTGATTAATCTTGAAACTGGTTAGACAGGCCTCTTTATTCTCCATGTCCTCTGGCACAACAAACTGTGACTTTACAGTATTTACTGAATCCATCTTTTTTCAATAATTTATTGTCTGCTGAGCAAAACAGCCAACTGCTTGGCTGACTTTTGTTCCTCTGCCAGTATCCATCATTGCTGAACAAACAGTGATGTACTTAACCACAGCCTACATGGTATTTTCAACTCATTGGGAGAACAAACATTTCTAGTGACCTGTCAGATTGATGCAGCTTGCTTATTCAGTTTATGGGCTTCCAAACGTAGCCCCACCCACCGTTGTGATCTCTACACTCTGGCTGTGGTCCTTGGGGCAAATTATGCATTTTCACGCTCAACCTTCTCACACCAAATAGTATGCAAGCACCCAAACCCCACCATTATTACAAACTATGTGCTACATGTTTGGATTTGACATGTAGGAGGTGCAGCTTATTTTTAGACACCTGGCACTCCAGGTATGACTTTTAAAACTCATATCTTCTTACTTCAACAGATTGACTATAGTCAACCTGTTGAAGTAAGAACAAGTGAGGAAATTACTGTTTGCTTGTATTAAAGTCAAGGGTACAATCATGCTATTCCAACTATGTACACAGATTGTTGGGGCACAGGACAAGGCAAAATGAGAAATTTTCACTGAGTAACTTGTTAGCAGAGTTGGTTTATAGCTCCACAACCACACAACAATCACGTTTAAAAAAGACACACTTTCAAAAAATGTTTTTGTGGTTAAACTTAAGGCACCACATGCAGTTTTAATTGTGTGTAAAAGCTGCATTAGTCAAGAATGACAAATGAAGAAAGGCGTAGTCATCTAGTGCCTGTCAGCTCTCCAGAGCCTATTTGCAACTTTTAAAGGAATCGGATGTGGGGTTTGTGGTCTGCAAACGTGTTTTTCATCAGCTTGTTTCCAGCTGGTTTTAATAGAAAAAAGCTTCTAATAAACAGACTGCCATAATTTAACAATAAAATTATGGAATTAAAAACTGAAATTATGGAGTTGTGGTTGTTTGTTTCAGCCAGCTAGTTAAAATAAGGATTAAAATTCTTGACTGTTCAGAATCAGATAATATACAGTATGTAGGATAGGACCTATCAGTGTCCTTCACAGTGAGGCGGTTCACATATTCACTGCACATGTGAAAGGTCCCTTGTTTTGCATCCGAGAGGAGACACAAGCCCAGCCTTGGCGTCACAAGCCAGTGTAATCCTAGTGCCAATCCCACGCCTAGATAAATGGGAGGGTTGCATTAAGATCTGTGCTAAATCATGTATGTGGCTACGTCCACTTTAGCGACCTCTTGGGAAAAAGGGAGAAGCTGAAAGTACCTTTTGCTATCTAGTCAACCCTCTCTCATTTCCAACCAAAGATGTGAACAGAGGAGATGAGGAAGAGACTTAAAGCTAGAGGAGTGGAGTTGCCATAGAGCCACAGTTTTAAAGTGATATCAACTAAATATGTTGTTTTACATAATTGCATCATAAATTGTTTGACTAAAGCCCAACTACAGCTGTATTTCAAGAGCTTAGATATAATAGCACTCATGACACTTTTTATATTTGGGGCCACTTTTAATTAAGTTCACAACATTGCGCAGTCAAGGTCAGGTCATGGGCAGGATGGAGGAGACGAGGAGGTGCAAATTTGAGAAAACCCTCAAAGCTATGTTCTGTTCAAGAGGCATGTTGTTGAAGAATGGTAAGAAATGTGTTCTTAGAGAAGACATGATGTCAAAGTGAAGTCCATCCATCCGTCTGTCTGTCCGTCCATCCATCCAGGTGAGGTGGAGCAGATGATCTTTGGCCTTTTGAAAAACCTCATCACTTCATCCTTTTATCTTGCTGGATATTTGTGTGAAATTTCATCATTAGTTTTTGAACATTTGAATTACGAACAAAATTATGCTTGTATGGTCACAATGATCTTTAAACACCAAAACCAAATTAGTTCATCCTTGAGTCCAAGTGAACAAATGAGAAATTATATTGTGCAAAACTGTGGTCACAGTGGCCTTGATTTCTTACCTCTGACCGCCATCTGTTACTCCTTGACTCCAAATAAATGACTGTGCCGGTTCTTTAAAAGCATTCAAGATAGTCACTATAATGGGACAGGGAGATGAATGGGCAGCTGAGGCATGAAAACAGTCAATCTTTCTTTGAACAATAATTTAATTGCTTGTGAACCTTCAACAACACATCAATATACATAAAAGAGAAAAGATATGGATAAATTATTTTTATACTGTTTCATATTGACCAAAAAATGACCAAAACAGACAGTTACCTGATAAAAGAGTTTCTGTTACTGTACAGGAAGTATCACCTATCATGGTGTCACTAGCTGCATTGGGTCCCTCTGACCCAGTCATGGAATATCTAAATCCTGTATACAAGCAGATATTTAAGCTCACTAAGTCTGTTGTGAGGACATCAAAGAATAGACTAGTTAAGTTGTGGCAGGTCTTCATGCTTGGTCTGTACTGACTGTACTGACCTCTACCAACAGTTTGGAAATGTTATGACATATATTAGCTTCTGAGCACTGCTTTGTACCAGTCTGAGTTACAACCAATTTGAGTTACAGTGCTGGCAAAAACCTGGTTCACTGCCACAGTTTGAAAGCTAAGCCTGGAGAAGGAAGAAGTGTTATGAGTAAGGACTGAATCAGGTTTAAACAGTCAAAATAAAAAACAGGCTCGGCTGCATACAGGGCATCTATAACTGCAGTTCCATTCCAGTCACCCTGTACTGTGTGTTAAGGGCTTAGATTGGAGTTACACTTTAAAGCTTCACAGCCCAGTAACAGCTCCTCCCTGAAGCAGTTTTACTGTTGATTTGAAAGACAATAGGACACTCCTGACACAATCCAGCAGCTCAAGCCCACCAGTTCCACCTCCCCCACCAACCACAGCAGGGGTCTTTGCACAACTGGACACCTCAAAGGCCTCATTCACCCCCATCCCCACCAGGGTGTCTCACCATCCTGGAGATTAACACACTCTTCAAGAGGCTAACCCCCACAGTGTAGATGGGTCATAGTTTGTCCATCATCCTTAAAGCACTGTGCTGTCTCTAGTGTTCTCAGACACCACCCCCACCCCCTCCACACACACACAAACACTAAAGACAACTCGCGGGCTAGCCTACTTCAAGAAAACAAAAAACTAAAGGCAACAGGATGTACTAAAATAAGTCATTTGACTTTAAATTACTTTAAAGTGGACCTGTTATCCTAATTTCCAGGTCCATACTTGCATTATCATTCTCTGCCAGAAAGAATTTAGTTCCTCTTCCACCCTCCCTTTTACGGCAACTTTCTTGTGATTAGCTGTCACTAGCAAACAGATTTGAACAGCAGGAGGGAGGGGTTTCTGTGCTCACGGCAGGAGCTGTTTTTCAAAGATAACCATATTAAAGATAACCCCCATCACTGACATCACAAGTATCCAAGGGTAGAAAAAATGTCTGAAACTCAGCATTTAGAGCAAGCCAAAGCCTACACTTCTGGCAGGCTTTGTACATATGTTGGCCCTGTTTATGTTTTATATGAGTATGCGCCACCGTAAAAGTATAGATGTGTGTGTGTGTGTGTGTGTGTGTGTGTGTCTGTGTGTTTGCGTGTGACAGAAAACAGGACAATGCATAGTAGGTCCACATTAAAGCCACCTTTGACACTCCTAGACCCCCTACAGTTTGTCTACAGGGCCAACTGCCCCACATGACCCTCCAGTTCCTGAAACCCCAGGAACCTGTTGTGTTTGAGGATTTTAGCTCTGCTTTTAAGATCATTATCCCAGCCAGCTCTGCTGAAGGACAAGCTCTACCACCTGAGCATGTCTGACTCCACCTACAGGTGGATCACAGACTTCACGCTCATTTATGGTCCTGTGTTGGCATCACGTAGGGAGCTGAGGACAGGTAGTCTACATGTTGTAGCTGTTCACTGTCACCAGGAGACAGTGTCACAAATAACCAGTCTGTGGGCAACTCTTGTTTACTGTTGTTGGTCCTTCAGCCAGCCGTAGCAAAGTTCAGAGTTGAAGCTGAAGAGAAACTTAGTGTTAAAACAATGTAAAGCAGCCTCTCTGTGCTTTTTGTGCCACTTTGTTTAGGCTTTAGGTTTTTTGGGCTTCTACCTTTACATATCCCTTCCTGTCCCAGACTACTTTTCAACCAATCAGAATTTGACCTATGCTTTCGTCATTTCCGTTGTGCTACACATAACTGGCTTTCTGGAGGACTGCAAGTCTGCACGTATGTGTTGGTTGCATCCTCCTCTGCTTTGGCTCTGTGTAGGCAAATACCAACACAGACAGACACCTACGCAGTACCATTAAGCTGTTTTCACACATGCACTGCAGCCCTTACCTTTTTTAGTATGTACCCAACAGACCTGCGAGTAAGAATTCATATGTTTGACACTAAAGGCAAAAACTTTCTTCATGCTTTGATCAGTTTTGGCATTTTGCTTCCCTTACCTGTCTTCTTTCAAACTATCCATGTATTTTCTTAACTGCTTTTCCAGCTAGGGTCAAGGGGGCCTGGAGCTTATCCTAGCTGACATAAAGTAAAACACATGGCAGACCCTGAACAGGTTGCCAGCCGGTTACGTGGCTAACACAAAGGACCAGTCTAACCCATCACCTTCTCTATATTTACTCTGCTTGCTTCTGTGCGCTGCACCTAGTGCTGCTCCAAACCAAATAGCCTTATATGAAGGTTGGCTATCAAGCCTTCAAACACAGAGTCGGCACAGATGCAGGCCTACTAACTACATAGTGCCGCACCTGTTTTATGTCAAATATAGAGGAAACTCCACTTATTTAAAAATGATCTTTTGTGTGTTTTTGAAAAGTGCTTAATAATGTATTTGTTATTTTAATTTAATTCAAATAAAAAATGATAAACAGGAGAATTTTGGAGATGTTGGGGTAAATGCCTGAATTTAATTTGCTAGGTGACGGGCATGATCTTAATACATCCATAAGAGGGCAGGGTCAATCTACACATGCTGATTGGAAATCACTGTTTTGGTTGGAGAAAGCTTGACAAGGGACAGATTGGAAGTGGCTCAAAGAAACTGACAAACATCCATATTTATATCCACACTCACCCCTAATTTACAGCCACTAGTTAACCTAACATGCTCGTGTTTGAACTGTGGGAGGAAACTAGGCAACCCAGAGAAAAACTAGGCAGGCATAGAAAGGACATGCAAAATCCACACAGAAAGATCTCA
Organism: Etroplus canarensis; assembly: GCA_015106775.1. NCBI lineage: Eukaryota > Metazoa > Chordata > Actinopteri > Cichliformes > Cichlidae > Etroplus > Etroplus canarensis. The sequence goes on along the minus strand of VUQH01017738.1, from coordinate 5,828 downwards.
AACACTTTTTGTTCCCCTGTTTTAAGTTATTTTGATTTATTGTGCATTCTTGTCTTTTTCCTATTTTGGATTTTCATGGTTTTGAGTCCCTGTTTGTATTCCTTAGTTTTGGGCTTTTCCTCCTTGTGTTTATTTCCTTATCATGAGCCTGGCCCTCCTTATGTTACATAGTTATAATCCATGAGTTTTGTGTTATCTTCTTCTATATCTTGCAGGTTCTTGTTTTTTGTTTCATTCCTGTATTACCGGGGTTTAGTCATTCCTCTTGTTGAGGTTTTTTTCTTTTTCCTTTTTGTTGCCTCTTTGGAAATTTATTGCTACTTTGTTCCTCTGCCATTTGGAACCTGGTCTCTTATGTTTGAGTTTATGATTATCATTCTTCCCCCTAAGTGTTTCTCAGTATCTTGTCTCTGGGTCTCACGTCTCCTTGTGTGTTTTATGTTCTTCCTGTTTTACTTTGTTAGCCTTCTGAGTCCTATGCCTGTTGTAGTTTTTCCTGATTGTTGTTACCTAAATAGCCCCTTCTCCCCTTAGTTCTTTTTCGTGGCATCAGTTGTCTTCATGGTTCCCGTCATTGTGTCATCAGTCCTCCCCAGTCATTCTCTTTGCCAAGTTGTCAGTTAACTCACAAATTGGACTTAAATAAAGATTCATTTTCTGTTGCTTCACCACATCTCGTGTCAAGCATTTGGGTACTAATCCTGCTCCACCTCACCCTCAATATGACAGAGTCTGCCCCTCCTTCAGACTAAAAGAAAAGGAATGCTTATATAGTAGAGTACAGGGTGTGATTTGTAATTTAGAAAAAGATGGTAGGAGTTTCTTTTTTCTCTCCATGAAAATAATTCAGGAATCAGTTATTTATTACTGTTTTCAGTGTAACAGTTACAGAATAATTATGTAACAATGCAAAGGGTAAATGATGTTTCAATACACCATAATAAAATCCTCCTTTCATTCATTCAGGCAGGTGTGCCACTTAACTTCAATAGGTGTATTTAATTGCCACAATCAGAAACAGGGGTTTCAAAGGGGTTGGAAAACCCCCCCAGGACTCCATCCCACACTGGCCCCAACCCAGAGGAGCTAGGTCATCCTTGGAGGAGGAGACAATGAACCCACGTTCTCCTTCCTATGGAGGGAAGGAGAGTTGAATACCTGGAAGTGCGCTGACCATGACTCAGGTGCCGGGCTTTGGGTAAGGTTCTTGTGGCGGCCTGGGACTAGTGGCTGATGGACAGGACTATGCACATGCCTGATGACATCCGTCACCCCTCAGAAGAGACAGTTGGGAGTGAAATTGCTTTGGGATGAGGCAAGTGGGGGCCTCAGGAGACCTGCACGCAGGCCACAGGGTTGCAACGATGGAGGGATCAGTTCCATCTCCCCACTCCAAGAAACTGATTGTGCAATAGTTCCCTCGACAGACTGGCAGCTTGTCCAGGATACACCTTACCTCTTGTCCAATGATAGCCAGGATAGGCTCCAGCCGACTTTCGGAGTTTGAGAGTCAGCAAATTTGAGAAAAGGACTTAGCTTTGTATTTAACCTTACACCTTTGTAGAAGCAGGTTCTAATTTATGACTGGGCAGGTTAGGGTTCAGTTTTTCAGGCACTACAAATACCTTGGCGTCCACACTGACAATAAACTGAACTTCACCAAACACACAGAAGCCATCTACAAAAAGGGTCAGAGCTGTCTCTATCTTCTGAGACGACTTAGGTCCTTCAGTATCTGCTGGATGATGCTCAGGATGTTTTATGAGTCTGTGGTAGCCAGTGCCATCCTCTGTGCTGTAGTGTGCTGGGACAGCAGACCAAGAGTAGCGGGAAGACCAACAGATTCAACAATGATCAATTGATCAATGACGGAGTACCTGTAAGACCAGTAATTTCCCCCCCTGGGATTTAATAAAGTATTCTGATTCTGATTCTGAAGAGTGTGGCTGCTCCATCAGGTGCAAACCACGTGGATAACATCTCTTCAGAAATGCCCTTCATACCAAGGTTTTCTAACTGCAGAATGTCATAGATGGCAGCCCTAGTGCATGACTGTAATTCAACAAGTTGAAATAAGAAGCTGCTGAACTCACTTTTGTAGCAGATTCTGATGTAGCTGATCAGCATGTGTGCACGCACAAGAATATTTTTAGGATTTTTTTTGTGAGCCTCCAGTAAAATCTGCTGCACTTAATGCATTTCATTTTCTTTTTATTGAGCTAGAGATAGTTATTTGTGCTGAAACAGTGGTGTTTTGTGGGAATGGAGCAGGATTTGGATCACCCTACATCACAGAGCTTCATCCATGCCATCTGAGGACCATGAGCACTGAAAGTGAAAGTCAGTTTCTGATTTGATGTTTGGCTGTAGACAGTTTCAAAAAACCAAAAAATAAGAGTCAGTGCATTTTGATCCCCACTGGAGCCTTTGGACAACCAGAAGAGGAATTCTCCACCATTTTCCCCAGAAAATCGCATCATGGTGAGGTCACTCTGTAAAAATACAGGGAGTGCCAACAGGCTTAACCACATGAGATGAAGACAACTGGGTGATGAGTAGAAAACAACGCTCAGCCTGGCCCTCATTACATGGATCTATTGTTTTCCAGAGAGAACAAATATTAGAGCAGCAATAAGCCTTAAACTGTCACTAAACTTAGTGAAGTCACTGAAGCAAGCATCAATTTTGTGGCACATGAATTCCAGCTTCCAGTATGCTTTTTCAAATTGAACATTTACAGCTGCCCTAGCTTCATTCCTTTGAAGTTTGATGCAGATCCAGTGAACATCCTCAGATGAAAACATCTTACATAACCATGAAATTTGTTATACAAGTGAGGGGTAGATTGTTACAGGAGAAAAAAAGACAAATGACAGCTATATAACAATTGCCCTGCACTCCCATTTCTCTTTTGTTCAATAGAAAACAGGAGAGGGGAAATTTTGCACAGGCATTAATGGAGGAGACTGTGTCCGATTTTAAAAACTTGGAGCAATTTATGCATGTAACTACTGATTAACCGAATGTACCGTCGGCTGCTCCCTTGTATTCTCCCCAAGGGCTTGCCGCAGCAGATTAATCCCCATCGGCAATTTGGCAGAGGTTTTGTTTTATGCCGGATGCCCTTCCTGATGCAACCCTCCATGGTGAGAGGGGCTTGTGTCCCCTTCTGGACTGCAGTACTAAATTTAAACCCCACCGCTGCAACACAAACCAAAAAGCAAACAAA
>VUQH01017737.1:2504-40499 GCA_015106775.1 Etroplus canarensis | reverse complement strand
AGCTCTCTCCCTTCACCAGTCATAGTCCCTACATTTAAAGTCCCTACTCTCACCTCCACCCTCCTACCTTTCCTTCTCTCTCTCTGCCTCCTCACACGCTTTCCCCCTCTCCTCCTCCTTGGTCTTCGGCCAACAGTAGCATAGTTTCCACCGGCACCCTGTTGGCTAACGGCACCGGAGGCGGTCGTTGTTAACCCGGGCCGCGACCGATCTGGTATGGAAGTCGTGTTATGAATCCAACAGAACAGAAGCCAACACCAACAGAAGCAGTTAAGTGAAATAAAGAGCATAAGAACTGAGGTACTAAATATGCTTGATTTTATACACCTGTGACAACGGGACTGAACGAAACACCTAAATTCAATGACTAAGAGGCCTGGCCCAATACTTTTTTCTATGTATAGTTTAGCTTGTTAATTTGTACTGTATGAATAATTTGTCGCCAAATTATTGGACAGAGGCACACCTTCAGCTGCTGGACTCTTCTCTGCAGGCCTTCAGTGTTGAGGCTGGCCTCTTTGGAAGGAAGCTGGTCCTGTGCTGTCTGAAGCCACCTGACAAGGGAGCCAGAGAGGCCACGGAACTGAAGCAGCTGCTGCTCACATGCTTGAATGGCAGCAAACCTGTGTGATGGAAGAACAAAGATGAATGAGGAAAATGATTATATGAAGATCATTAAGATAAGGTAAGGAGTTCTGCATAAAAATAATTTTTTTTTAATTTCAAGACAATCACATGATCTCTTATAAATAGTTAGACACAATATTCTCTAAAACAACAAGAAAAAGGACTAAACAAAGCACTGTTGACATGAACCATTCAAGGTCAGCGCTGGCCTAGAGGCAGCATTAACACAGCCTTGGCCTCCCTTTCTTTGTATGTGATCTTTGTTGAGCTAAAGCTGGAAAAGTGCTGTAGACAAAACAGCTCTGAGAAGACGTTTGGCATGGAGCAGTATCATTATCGTGCTGCTATTTTCTCTCCCTCGGGATTCAAGGCTGGGAATTATCCAAGCAGGCAGTTTATAGGACGGACTATGAGCCATGTGAACTCTGCTTATATTAAGTACCCCGGCCAACACATCAGCTCACACATATTCGAATACAGTAGTCTCACACAAACATGCTGCACTGTACTTGGTAACCCCGTACTGAAAAACATCATATAAAACTGTAAATTAACTCCCACATGCAGTAAGTACTATCAGGGCTATTTAGGCATTACAAGATAGAGATTTGAAAGCTTTTGCTCACTGATTTCTGTTTCATTTTACAGGAGGATGACCACCTCACCAAACTGAAATATAATCCAATAAATCTGCACCATACTGATGGTATTTATAAATTCCCAACCCCCTGCTGACAGGCTGTAAGTGTGGCTGCTCACTGATACAACGTCAAACGGGGTAGGCATAGCAACCGGTGCCTTATGAAGGTTACAAATTTAGAAAACAAAATATGGAAACTGTTCCACAGAGCCAGTCCACATTTTTAAAAGTAGATATATCTTAGTCTAAGACGAATCAAACCATGTTAGACTTTTGATGAATCCATCTCTAAGGCTGGCTCATTTGAGGTAAGTCAAAAAAGAGCAGATGCTGTTGACTGAATACTATAAAACTGGATAGTTATGACATTACTGGGATTTGTATCTGGTGCCCCCTTGTGCTACTTTATGGTAAACTGGCCAAATGGCAAGAGAGGCGTAACATCACTGTTTCCAAGAAAATCCAACCCATTACTTTAATTTCTATAAAAAGTATTTCATACAGAAAAAAACAATCTTGAATTACCAAGTCATGTAAATTTAAAGGGACAAGAACTGTAAAAGTATCTGGTTTCTCTTGAATCTCATGGAACTTAATGGTTACTCAAAGAAATCCACAAACCTTGTGAGCAGTTTCATGTCGGAACTATTTTCTTTCTACCAAACTGCATCACTGTGCAGAAGGAAGTATGCATTCACCCATGATGATTATGTCATGTTCTCTTTTAGAGGTAGTTGAAGGCATTAAGTTATTTGATAAATTTCAATCTAGTTTTTGAAAAAAAAAACCCTACAGAACAGACACTACTTTACTGAGGGGAAGGAATAACATTTTAATGAGTGCAGCCTTTACTTTTATTTTACTAGATCTGATATCTGATTGCAGCATTTGACGCAGATGGACACACAATTCTCCTCAACAGACTTGGAAACGAGGTTGGCCTAGGTGGAACAGCACTCAAATTGTTTTCATCCTACTAATCAAACTGAGTATTCAAGGTCACTGTAGACAATTTTACTCCTTCAAATGCCCACATGACATGTGGGTTCCTGCAGAACTCAGTCCTTGGACTTATTTTGTTTAGTTTATATCTGTTCCCACTTGGTTATGTAATCCACAGTTATGGAAAAGTTTCCCACCATTTTTATGCTGATGATTGCCAGTTGTATGTCTCATGTAGTCCAGAAGACCACAAAAGGCTAGATTTCCTGCACTCCCTCCTCACTGCAATTAAGGACTGGGTGAGTTCCAGTGGCTTGTAATGAAACTTGGATAAAACTGAAGTTCTCATTATTGGTCCAGATCATATGTCTAACAGTGCCGTTCCCACCTTGGAGATCCAGTAACCAACACAAAGCAGTATGCCAGAAACTTGGACATTATTTTTGATAAACATCTTAATTTCAACCGGCATGTCAAAAGTCTATTCCAGTCTTGCTTTTTACAGATTAGAAATATTGCCAAGATTAAACCAATACTTCCAATTAATATACTCAAACACCTTATCCACACCCTCATCTCCTCTGGGTTAGATTATTGCAACTTATTGTATACATGTCTAAATGATGCAGCACTTTCCCATATATATATAGTTAGTGCAAAACATGGCAGTATGATTCCTTACACGCACGGTGGAGGAACATATCCCTTCAACTGGCTTCCCATTTGCTACAGAATCCAATTAAAGTTTTTATTAATTACCATTAAATAACTGCATGGTTTGGCTCCACTTTTTATTTCAGAACTCCAAACACTTTATACTGCCCCCAGATCCCTCAGATTGGAGAATCAATTACTGTTACAGGTCTCATGATCCAGGCTTAAAACAAAGGGTGACCGTACTTTGAGGAACAAACTTCCCGTAACTATTAGATCAGCACAATCACTTCCCCAGTTCAAAAAGCTTTTAAAAACCCACCTCCATAGACTGGCTTTTATAATGTCTTTAAAATGTTAACTCCTGCCTTCTTTGTCTTTTATTTATTGCATTTCTCTTGGATTTGTCCTTTTAAAAAAAAAATCAATTTCATGTACTTTAGAATGTTTTAATGCACTTATTTTTTGTCTTATTTCTTTGCATTTGTTTTTTTCTGTGTCTTGAAATGTTTAAATACTCTATTTTTGGAAACTCTGTGAAGCACCTTGCACCTGTGGTTTAGAGATGTGCTAAAGAAACAACAACAACAATACTTAAAATAATAATAATACATTATTATCATTATTGGATCCAAATACTAATGCCGCCCCGGTCAGTTAAGCTGCAGGGTTACCAAACTGCACACTTCTTTTAGTTTGTGATGGAGTTCAGTGCAAAGAAAATAGTTCCTGTAAAAAACTGTTAATATAGAAGTTTGAGGAACCGATCATGATTTCTTGAAAGCATCATTGCTGTTGAGTTTTTCTAAACTATTTTTTGGGCACTTTGAGCACCACAAGGCAGGTGATATTTAGTTAATTACATTCAAGAGAAGAAAAACCTTTCTATAGCCAACATCTCCCAAACTGGGAAACTCAAAACAAACCAGTCAAGGTAGATAACTAACACTACTAACCAAGGGGAAATATGTAATTTCTTTTTTGGAATCTTTCCCTTTAAGACTGGGTCCATAATTTGAAAAGACATTTTTACCTTTCATTGACATTTTCTTCTAGTTGGGTGAATTCATCAGTCACCCCTTTGACATTATCCAATAAGCTTTGTGTATTACTGAAGGCCTTTGACTGGCTGAGTTCAGTGCCAAGGTTGCAGAAGGATTTCAACTGGCCGGCTTCCTGCTCCAGCTCGGATCTGACCTCCTAAAGAAAACAAGCACAGGCAAAAATGTTGGACAGAGCTACAGTATGACCAATACACTGACCTATTAATGACAATCTGTTGACCCTGCTAACCTCAATGGTCTGCCTGTAGTCGTCCATGCTGCGGTCTGGTTGGCCCACAGGACTCAGAGCCCTCAGTCGACTCTGGGTGAAGACCTGGAGGTCTGTCCTGAGCCGCTCATAGTTCTCCAGCTTGGGAAGTAACCCTTTGAGCTCAGCTTCCCTCTCAGCCTGGCTGGCCTGTGCTGCAGTGAAGTGCTGAGTCAGTTCATCTAAACTGCCCTGAAGGCCTGAAGCTGTGGAAGCGTCAGAAGTGTGAAGCAGTTTGGAAACAGAGTCCCGTGTTGCTTCCACACTGCCCTGCCTGGAGAGTAATTCCTGCCGCAGTTTCTGGAGAATAAAAAGGAGGATTTTTTTGTAAAGAGTAAGATAAAGGCAACATTTTTTTAGATGTTTCATTTAAAAAAAAAAAAAAAAAGACTGCTTTATTCTTCTGATTATAATCCCACCTGGTTCTGAGTCAAGGCATCTTGTACAGCCTGTGCAGTAGGCTCCACTGGTCCAGGGTTGACAGCCAGTTTGTCCAACCAGCTCAGCAGACCCTTCAGGCCCTCCTGGACGCTGACAGACTGGGCCACAGCTGTTTGCAGCTGTTCAGCCCGTTCTGATACAGATGCAGAAAGGGAGCCGAATCTCTTCTCCAAGCCATCTGAATTTAAAAACAGTCAAGCTGTGAGTGCCTGTTGTCATAAACTGGGACAAAATGCCAAAAGAATAAAAGCTACATAGTCTGATTAGAACTGAAGTGAGCATATTTGGTTAGTTAAATTACCTGCAGCACAGAGGATGTCAACAGCCTTCAGAGAAGGAGATTCGTCCGTGCTGACCAGATCTCTTCCTGCTCTCTTCACCTTCTCCAGCTGCACCGAGTGCTCTGCCAGCTCATCCTGAAGCAGCTAGAAACAGAAGGACACGGTATGAAGAATATTTTAAAACCCATGAAATTTTGTACGATCCTCTTAAATATCCCCATCATTTTCTCCAGGTAATTTAGAAGACTGAATTTACATTATTTTTTCATTAGCTGTCAAAATAATGTAGCAGCTAGGAATTGTAAACCAAGCAAGATCATTGGCAACATCTGAAATGAATCTGTTCTCTTTTCTCCCACATTTTGTGCTCCTTTATGTAAATGCTGGCTATCGTGTGGTTCACCTGTACTTGTCGTAGGGTGTTCTGTAGATTCTGTGGGTCTGTCTCCCCGCTGGGCTTGGCTATGCTTTGGTTCTGTTCCTGAGTGCTGAGCCAGGAGTGGAGGGAGATGACCTCATCCTGGTACTGCTGGTATCTCTCCAATAGGCCAGACAAACGGCCGCCCAACTCTGTGGACTGCACACAATACACACAACATATAAGTTGAAGACTAAATGCTGCGGTGAGCACAACTTGCAATCATGTTTTTAAGAACATATTCAACCATTCCTCACCTTGGTGTGTAGGGTGGTGTATCTGTGGTTTACATCCTGCAGCTTGTCGGTTACCAGCTGTCTGGTGCTGTCCAGAGCTGCATCTGAACCACCAACTTGCTCCAGAGCTCCCTGAACAGAGTCTAGTACTTTCTGACCCGAGATGGAGACAAAGCGCAGGTCTGCCTTGTGGCAAATCACATCCTCAGCAAGCTGGAATTACAGATATATTTACTGGTCAACTGGGGACAAATTCACACAGCCTAATTAAAAAATGTAACTTAAGAGTCTTGGAAAGCATGATTAAATCAACAGGTTCAAATTCCAGAAATGGGTGTGAAAAAAATCAACTGCAACTCCTTATAATTTCCTAGTCCAGTGGCAATAACAACATGTCGCTAACTGCAGGTCTGCAACACATTTTCAGTCTCGTGTGAAATTAGTCTGTCATGACTCAACAGCTTCCCCTCGTGGAGAATCAGCAGTGTGTTAACTGGAATGATAAACATATAGTCATGTTTGGGAGTCCCTTAAACTATGAAAAAATAATAACATGTTTTAATATATATGTTGTGTAGATTTTTCGAGTTGATGCGGATATTGTTTTTTTGGGATAAAAAATATCCGCGTATTAGCTACATACAGTATGCTGGTCTTATCTTGAAAAGGGGTCATTGCTATTAACTTTCCAGTTATGCACTTCACACTGTAGTTACTAATTCAACATGAAGAAAAAGCCCCATCTATTGAGCTGTAATGCTTCTGTGCTGCAGACAGCACGGAGAATCCATAAACACTGGAGCTGCAGCTGCTCTGGAGGACAAACTATGCCACTACAGCATTTCTAAATTCCCCCCAAAAAACTTTTTATGAATTTGTGGTATGCTTTCTTGGCCCGGTCTCCCTTGAAAGAGAGATTTAATCTTAAGGGACTTCCTGGTTGAATAAATGTTAAATAAAAGTTTCCATTTTGACCAACACTGTGTAATAGGGACTCTAATTTTGTGCTACCTTTCTGTGCTCCTCCAGCCTGCCCTTCAGTCCTTGTGCATCTGTTTCTCCTTCCCCGAGAGAACGGAGCTCCTGTTCACTTTGTTCCAGCCAGGCACCCAGGCTTCCATGTTCCTGGAGGAATTTTGTCAGCTCATCCTTCAGAACCTCAGACTTCCTCAGACGGTCCTAGAAAAAAACAGTTACTGTAAGGACCAAAACGCCTTGCAAGTGGTAAATTTATATAAAGAGGGCCAAAGCCACCACTACTGTCCAAAGCAGCCTAATTAAGTTGCAATCAAAAAAGATATTCCTGGACAGGGCACATAATTTGTGTCTACAGCAAAAACATGCACACATTTATGGAGTTAGTACCTGGCAGCTCTGCAGTCTGTCCTGGTGCTGAGCCTGCAGCTTGTCCAGGGCAGCCCGTAGTCGCTGTTTCTCTTCAGGAGGAACCGTTGAGTCAGGCTGGTCCAAAAGGGAGCGAGTTGATTGGGTGATCTGCAGTAACTGTGCTTGCTGAGCCTGCAGCTTTTGAAGTTCCATCTGGGAAAAAGACTGTCAATCAGAACTTGCTGTAAAACATCTAAATCACAACATGTGAAACAAAGATTAGCAACTAACCTGCAGCATCTCTGTATGTGACATCACAGCACCTTCTGGCTGTGAAAACGGTGCATCAATAACATCTTGGGCTGCTCCAGGTCCAACACCCCTCCTGCCTGGTTGGTTAAGGGAGGAGAGCTCATTCAGGAGAGTGTCTATCTGGGTTTGGGTCTCCTGCAGTTCCTCCACTGCCTTTGCCTGGGTAGGGTAAATAAAACATAAGGGTAAGTAAATATTAAAATAATACCCTTATTGCTTTGCATGTTGGCTTTTAGCCTCTTTAATATCTATACTCTGAATATTTGCAGGAATAAATACATTTGAGATTAACAACTACCCTTTAAAAGGCCTCACGTATTTGTTTAATCCTGACATTAAAAAAATGATCCTTCTTTTCTGACAAGCTTTTCAAGCCACCATCACGCTCTTACCCTTTGCGTGTTCTGCTGCACAGTATTGCTGATTGCTGTGTCGAGCTGTGACAGTGTGGTATTGGCTGTATCTGTCAGGGCACTGTACTGCTCCTTCATTCTTGCCAGCGCCCCCTGGAGGTTCTCCCTTTCCTCTGGGCTCAGACTTTCACCTCGCTCAGACAGAAGCTCCTCCACAGACCGGATGGCCTCAGCTATGCCCTCACCTTTAGTCTGGAGGTCCTTCTGTACTTCCTGGAGACAAAGAGAAACAAAAAGGGTAATATTGAAAAGACTTTTTTAGCCAAAGGAATAGCACATTATACCACACCAAACTCTTGATGTGCTTGAGACTCAAGTAAATCTCAAGTAATTCTGTTGTTGTCTTTAGGGAGCAACAGCGGCTCATCTGCCTCCATCTCACCCTATCCCTTACATACTCCTCTGTCACACCAACCCTACGCACTACATCAATGAACGTTCTCTCTGGTCTTCCTCTTTTCTTTCCTGCCTGGCAGCTCCATTTTCAACATTGTTCGTCCAATATATCCCTTAGTCTGTCTTGCTTCTACTAATTCTCATTCCTCTTTTTAGCAGTACATACCTCCACTCATCTGTCAACCTGTCCATCTCCATTGCAAACAAAAAGGGACTCAAAGCTGATCCCTGATATAATCCCACCTCCACCTTGAACCCATGTTTGGTCCTCTATCATATGTCTTCTCAGAACCCACAAAGACATTGGAACTTCTCCTTTTCTGACTTTCTCTATACTTCTTCATCAGCACTCTCAAAGCAAACACTGCATCTGTCTCTCTCATTCTCTCTCCCCTTCCTTGGTGTTCAACCTTTCATACAACTCACTATAAGCCTTTTCCTTTGCTACTTCTCTCTTTGCTGTAGACCTAGACTCCCAGTATTCCTGTCTGCTTTCTTTATCTCCCGGAATATCCCACTTTTTCTTTGACATCATCTTCCTATTGTATTATATATCAAATCAAAATGAGGTAAAAATGATCATAAACAGAATAACACTGAGTTAAAAAAATACGATTTCACCCCTGGGATTAATCAAGTATTCTTATTCTGATTCTGAATATTATACATACAAACATTTAAAAAGAGAGATTCATTCGTGCACTTTCATACCTTTAGTTTTCTCTGCTTCTCCTGCAAGATGTCCACATCACCTGACTCTGCTCCAGCTCTCTGACTGGCCAGCAAACTGGCAGCTCCAGCCAACCACATGCTGATGCCTTCTAGTTTCTGAGAACACTCCGCCTTCTGCTGTTGGACCACCTAAGAAATATGGAGGCACAAAGGAAGAACAAAGACCCAGAAAGAAAGAAAATTTGAGGAAATCTGACACAGACAGAACTTCATACAGAAGAGTCCCTCAAACAATTTAGGAACAAACAACTTATGATGATTATTAGTTTTTATACTCTTCACAGAAAAGCAGCTTTAAAAACCCTAAAAAATCTTGTGCAGTGCACTATGCCAAGCTTTGAGCAGATTGTGTCCAGAGTTCACACTTACACACACAGAGGCAGACATACACACAGAATATTGACATCAACGCAAACAATACAAAGAGAAATCAAACAATTATCTGTTTATTTGCCATTTTCCTCTTTCTCACATATACTTAGGTGAGACAAGAGAAAAAAACAGCGAAGCACTTTAGCCAGCAAGGCTTTACTGATATCAAATCTTTACCGCCGTGACACAAGCGATTTTCTTCAGTGGCAATCTGGAACAGCAAGGCAAACAGGTTAATAATACACATGTTATAGAGACATGCAGAGGAGCAAACACACTTGCATAAAAAGTCTCTGTAGTAGGAGTGAAGGTGGTGATACTGTCAAAGGCAAAGCATTTGCAAAAACAACAGCAGTGGGTGGCTGTCAGAGTGTGAAACAGAGATGAAAAGAACAGGTTTGAGATGATGTGCAGTGGTACTATGATACTTGAAAGTATGGTGGAGGTTTATAGTCTCATATTAGCTTTTACAGAATGAGTTCTTTCAGCAGTACTGAGATCTTGTTTTAGAAAGCATGACAACAGTTAACAGCATGATAAAGTATGTTAAAGATGAAAGCTAATTGCAAAAGCATTTGAAACCATCTCAGCCGTCTTTTTCCAAACCTCTCTCTCCCTTGCTCTCTGCCTCTCTCTGTCCTTTTCGTCTTCTTTCTCCTTCTCCTTGCGCTGCCTCTCCTCTTCCCGCTCTCTCTGGGCAGAGAGGGCATCAGCCCAAGCCTGGGCTTGGCCGGACGCTCTGTGAAAGGTCTTCTGGAGCTGCTGAAGCTGCCCCAAAAGCTGCCTGCTCTGCTCTGGGGCCAAGTCTTGTGCCCGCTCTGAGATGAACACCTGAATATCAAAGACCACACTGTTGACCTCACTGGAGCGAGCCATCAGAGAGGACTGAAGGTCCTAGAGGGAAAGAGAGATAAAGGAAAAGTTTCACAGGGAAGACTTTGTAGATCAAATCAATGAACAGAACCTTTAAATGCATGTAATAAAAAGAACATGTTTGGCATATTCTTCTTAACATGAACCTTGTTTGTTTTAAATAATACTAAGTAATAGCACTGCAAGTGTTCAATTGAATTTTTTTGTCAACGTCTAGTTGTGATTGAAAAATAATTTAAATGACAGTTGAAGGGATGGTGCAGATGTTCCCTCCATGTCGGCTCAAGGTAGTTGATGAACTTTGCCTCAACACTGTTGTTAGACTTTCTAGCAAGAGAAAATTTGTGTTTAAGAATTGTTTTCTACTTTCTCTTATCGATTAGAATACAGTCAAATAAAACATTCGATAGAAAGAAAGGGAAGGGAAGAAAAAAGCTTCCTCCTAGGGAACCTCAAATTCACAACCTCCATCTCCACAATCCATCTCTTTTCCTGCTATTCTACTTGATTGAACACTCCAAGTGCAGCCTCCCTGGGGTTATAACGCTGACACTGGGGACAGAGAGGTGATGACTCTAACAGCCCAACATGTTAAATCCACCATGCAACAAATGAGAGAATTTAGATGCGCATAACCATATACTCCTTAAAAGTGCTGTTTAAAAAAAAAAAAAAAATACTAACATGCTTAGTAGTCATTTTAAAAAAATAAACAAAAAACAAAGAAAGATGCATTTAATTGATTCATCGCATTTGATCTACACTTCGTATTCTGTAAGAGACAGTCCGACCTGACCTGTATTCTACATGGAAACATCAACATCTGTCTGACCACAGTTCAGTTTTTTCGGCTGTACCATGGCCAGTTTTCAAGATGACGTCAGGGTTTCAACAATGTTTATTTGGCGTGTATTTAAAGTATAACAAAAATCATTAAGTGTCACATTTTTTCAAAATAGGGCATATTTTCAAAGTTTTCTTTCATTTCATATAACTTGCCTTGCAAAGATTCAGCTGCTGTGTGAGCTGATCTGAACTGTCATCTTTCTCTGCTTTCTCTATTTTTTCCATCCCTGCCATTCCTCCATCCAGTTGAGCTTCTGTCTCCCTCAGCCAAGAGAGCAGGCTTTCTACTTTTTGTCCCAGTGATTTCTGCTCAGCTGTGACTGCGTCCTGAAAGAAAGGTCAGAGTAATGTCAGTGATCTTGCTCTAAATTTCAAAAGTGCATGTGATCTGAAGCATTTCCAACAATATCCGTTTTTTGTTTTGTTACCTTATATGAGTCTCTGTGGTCTTGTAGACTTTGCAGAATCCCCTCAGAGAGTGCTTTTGCAGCTTCGTATCCTCGAGCCAAGCTCCGCCCATCCTTTTCCAGGGCTAATAAGAGTTGAGGAGGAACATCTTTTGGTTGGGGTTTCAACAATTGCTCAGCCGCCTTCACCTCTTTGTTAATCTCAGGCTCCAAGTCCTTCAGTTCTAGGTCCAGACTCTGTGAAGCAAATGAGGAAGGTTAGGTTTTCTTGATGCACAATTCCTTTAGTTGATCTCACACTGAAAACAAAGTACAACACTAAACTCTACAAAAGGTATAATGATATGTTTATTGAGGTAAATGTGTATATTTCACCTCAGTCTGGCTGATGATGTCCTGCAATGCAATGAGGCTGCGGCCAACAGACTGCTGTTGCTGCTGTTTAAGTCGGACCTCAATATGTCTAACCATGGACACTAGGGCTACAATTCGCTGGTCGTGCTCCAAGCATTCCTGACGCATTAATGATGACTGTGGGAACAGAAAAACACATTCAAACACATAAAAACATCTTTAAAGTGTGTGTAACACAACTATTGATTTTTTTTATATTTAGAACTTGATTAATTTTCTTCTTGCCTTGCCAGTTGTTGTTTCTACTTTCTTTGACACATGTTCTG
Source organism: Etroplus canarensis (assembly GCA_015106775.1). Lineage (NCBI taxonomy): Eukaryota > Metazoa > Chordata > Actinopteri > Cichliformes > Cichlidae > Etroplus > Etroplus canarensis. Next base: position 28,592 of record VUQH01017737.1, on the reverse strand, counting down.
GTATCTTATTGGATTTATCCTCTTCCTCTCCCCAGCTCTCGGAGACTGTATCAGACTCAGGGACTGCAGGTGATTCCGATTCAGTTGAAGCGTCTTCTGACAGCACAGGTGTCATTTCTGGAGACTGAAGGTGTTGCTGTTGGTTCTTCAAAGATTTTGTTTCAGGAGTATTGGACCTTTCATCATTAGATGGTTGGCGCTTTTTCTTCTTTTTACCCTTCCCATCGGTTTTATCCAGCTGTGGATCAGGAGCTGTGGATTGAGCCGTGATCTGGGAGTCCACTTTGGATACATCATGAGAGAAGTCAGCGGAGTCAATCACACTTCCAATGTCTGAACGGAACTCGTCTTTCCCACAAGATGCAACCTCGCCCACTTCTATGTTTTCCTGAACATGAGAACTGGGTTTCTGTGTTTGACTGACAGATGGTAAAGTTTGTTGAAAAGTCTCAGCTCCTTTAATATTAATTGCAGAAGTCTCCACTTCATTCGTCTGATCATCAACTGAAAGGTTGGTGAAATCCCTGACTGACTGTCCATCAGTATGTTTGTCCATCTTCTGCTCCTTAGTCAAACCTGAGCTATGTAAATCTGCCACAGTGGATTTCGTGGTAATTTCTGTAGTAATCACCTCTCCCTTTTCACTGGTCAGTAACTTCTCAGTATCAAGCTCAGCTTTTTCTGTCACTTTTGAACCCTTGGACTTTTTGCTCTTCTTCCTTTGTTTACCTGGCTGAGTTTCTTTAGGCTGAACAGATGCAGTCATCTTAGCATCTTTCTGTTTGTCTTCCTTTCCAAAATTTGTGCTCTTTTCTTTTTCATTTGTGGACATGTCCAATAGTTTGGGCTTTGTGTTCTCCTCGACCACAGGTGTTTCCACAGTCAAATTTTCTTTCACTTCTGGAAGTTTCACTTTGTCCACTCTGACACTCTCCTGTTCTTCAGTGTCTTTTAGTGAACCACTGGCTCTTGTATCATCTTTGATATCATTCTGACTCTCTGCTCCATCATCCTTAGCAGGTACAGATTGCATCTTTGCATCACTAGCAGTTGTACCTTTGCCCTCCTTCTTCCCCACCTCCTTCCGCAGTGCCTCCAGCTCCTCAGCAGCCTGTTTCTCAGTCACGCCTTTTTCAAAGACCTTTTTAAGAATACTTTCTTTGGCCTTCAGGATCAAGGCTGCTTTCTCGTTGTCTGGTAGAGTTGATTTTTGAGGCAGCTCTTGCTCTTTCCTTTTCTTTACCTCCTGAATGCTCTCAGGCTGTTCTGGTTGCTGCAAGACAAATATCTTTTCTTCAGATTTCCCTTTCAGCTCCTCTCTTTTTATCTCCTCACTCTTATCACCCTTTTCTGTAGTCTTCAGTGTCATTTTAGTTGCAATTTTAAGTGGCTCTGTGGTTTGTTTTGGGACCTGATCCTGTCCCTGTTTTACCAAATCATCTTCAGCCTTAAATTTCCCATCGACCCTTGTTTCATTTTCTTCAATCAAATGCCCTTCGGACGCAGCCTGACTATGAATCTGGGATTTCAGATTCATGTCTTGTGCTGCAAGGTCATGTGTGGCTACATTAACACCTCCAGACGTTCCTTCAATGTCTGCATCAGTTTGATCAATCTGAGATGGATGTTTTGTCTCTGTAGCATGTGTTTCACACTCTGTCTCTTTATCTTTTGCCTTCTTTTTATTCTTCTTCTTCTTTTTGGTCTTGTTTTCTGGCTCTTTAGATGTAGAGGTCAATAACTGGTCTGACTGCTCAACATCAGTGCTAGTTTTGATCTCCAAATCTTTAAACTTAGAGGGTTTTTCTTTCACTACTACTTTGCCATTCTCATTTACAACATCACATCTCTGTTCTGCAAGATCATTCTTTCTATATTCCTCTTCACCTGATTTTGGCTGTTCATCACCCTCTTTGTTTTCTGTGACCTCAGCTGCCACAGGACTTGTCAGACTTCTATCTTCAGAAACATTCTCTTTTTCCCCATGCTTCATAGGTTCCCTTTCAGCTTTCACTCTGACCTCTTTCTGTGCATCATTGCAAGTATGATAGATTTGCATCTGCATAGGTTCTCCTACAGAATCTCCGAAAATGCCTTCTGCTCTGTCATTGGTTACACTCTCACTAGACTCTGGAGGACTCTCTGATTTAGTGGTGTCTGTCTGTGGTACAATTTCTTTAATGGCTTGCTGGATTCTTTTCTCAACATTAGTTGCAAATTTGAATAAGAACTCCATGGACTCATCTGGTGGCTTTAAAGCTTTTTCGTCCACTGACTCAAGTTGTTCTACTTTGTCCTTTTCTGTAGTCGAGTCATAAAACAGTGACTGATCTGATATTACAGATGTTAAGGTCTCGTCACCTTGTGTACTGTCTAAACCCGTCTTTGAAAGTGTAGACTTTAACGGACCCTCAATGTTTTTATCACACCAGTTTTCTGGACTTTCTGGGCTTGACGCTGACAGTATGATAGCAGGGCTGTGTGTACCGTTTGATGAGGCAACAGGTGTAGCACTATCTTCACCACTCTCTGTCTCCACAGGTGCTACTTTCTCCTGAATCTCTGAAGCCACACTGCTGGATATCAGTCCCACTGCAATTGCATCATTCAAATTTGAGACTCTCTGTCCAGTGGCAGGATCAACTAAACCTCCTTTCAAAAACTGGTTGACAGCTATTTCCTTGACCATATCATCTCCAACTAAACCTCTCCTAGATGCTTCAGGTAGAGGGAGCCTTTCTCCAGTTCTGATATCAATGATCCCACCACTGTCTGCCTGGCTCTGGAGAAGCCTCAGTGCTGGACCTGGGTCAACTTTCTTTAATGCAACTGCCTCAGGAAGGGTCAAGATTTCATTTGTTTTCTCATCCTGAATGCCGCGGAAAGGTTTCACCTCCAAGAAACGTTGACCTGTTTCAATATCTATCTTGCCCTGGTTGACAAGTTCTGAATAAGGCACAATTCGTGCTGTTTTGGGATCAAGCACTCCCTGAGTTACTGCGGAAGAAGCCATGATTTCAATGGCTTTGTTATCATCTAGAAGACCTTTAGAAACTGCCTCCGTCAATGTAAGTTTAAATCCTGTGTCAGGATCTGAAATAGCTCCTGTTGACGCCTGGAAAACAAAAGCTTCTGGATGATGTGACGGACTCACTTTTCCTTTGTAAACCCACTCGAGTTCTTCTAACCCAGAAGCCAGGGACCGATCCACTAGTCCTCTATCAACAGCGTCAGAGACCGGAAGCCTCATTCCTGAAGCATGGTGAATTACACCACCTTCAGCCACCTGTCTTGTCAATACCTGATAAGCCTCATCTGATCCAATTAAGCCTTTCTGAATAGCTTGTTCTAGAGGAACTGGACACTTGGACTCAGGGTCAATGATACCTTCCATCTGCAGCTGCAAATTAGCTTTCTTTAAGGATGTTGAGGAGTCTGTATCCTTTCCTTTGTATGCTTTCTCTAGTGCTACAAGTTCTTCTTGCTGATCCTCCTCAATCAATCCCAGGTTTGCTGCTAGAGTGACAGAAACTTTCTTATCCCTACGCAGGTCAACAATCCCCCCAGATGCTACCTGTGCCTCCAGAAGTCGAGTTGCTGTGTTGGGGTCAATCAACCCCACCTCAGCTGCCTCCCTCACCCCACAGATCTGCCTTTTCTCTACATCCACAACCCCTGCAAGGGTTTTATCTGACTTTAGAACACCCCACATTAGATCTTCATCTAGTAAACCCTCCTGCATCACTTCCTCCATGGTAAGTGACTCACCACTGCTGGCATCTAGGAAACCCCCAAACAAACCTGCCTGAGCAATTAACTTAACAGCTGTATGGCCAGGCAGGACACCCTGAGCTACTGCCTCATCTGGCAGCAGCTTTTCCCCTTCTTCTGTCATCAGACCTCCCTGTCTGAGCTCTTGGACTAACCTCTCCAATTCAGCATCCTCGCCTTGCTTCTCCACCACTGATTCAGAGATATCAAACTGAGGTTTAGCTTGTTTAGTCTGTTTTACAGGCAGAGTTTGCTTGATTCTTTCTGGTTCAGGCTGGGAATGTTTTATATTTTTGCTTTCTTGAGTTTGTGTTAAATTAACATATGCAACTGCCTCCACATCTGAGATGGGTTCTCTGAATGTCTTCATTTCAACATCATCCTTTGATTCGAAAGGTACTATGACTGCTTTAATAACTTCTGTTGTGATTATACCTCCACTGTCCTGACTGGGACTATCTCTGAGTTGGGATTCAGTTTGTACCATCTCATCTGGGCCTTTTGTTAATTCCTCTTTAGGATGTTTAGCTGGAGGTATGACACTTTCGGGACTGGATGTTTCTTTTTGTTCATTCACACCAATTTCCTCTTTAGCTGTAATGGTGAAATCAGTTGCTAGAGTTGATGATGGCGTTTGCAATAATGTGCTACCTTTCTCCCCATCATACTTTTCTTCTAGAGTGCTTGTACCACTCATCTCAAAAGTCTTGCTTGGTATGACTACAGTGGAACTGTCCTCTTCAGTTTCTATTTGTTTGTCATTTACTCCATTATCTGTCAAATTCAACTCTCCCTTCATTTTCATTTTCCCCTGCATATCTGTGGCCAAACTGCTTAGAGGCTCAACTTGACTTGCAGATTTTCCAGCAACCAGGTCAATGGCTTTGACCATCATCGTTAGCTCAGGGTCTAGCAGCACCAGCCGTTTTCCAGAATGAGCATCCACATAACTGTGAGTCATGAGGTGAAAGAGCAGCTTGTCTTTAGCTTGTTCTTCAGAATCCTTCCCATTTGTTGGTTTAGTTTCCCACGGAAAGCCTGTGGGAGATGATGAAGGCAGTGGAGAGGATGGAGGAGAAGAGGAGCTGGTCGAACCCCAGCTGTGGCGGTTTAGAGATGGGGTACCTGAGTGGTACATGTTGGAAAGAACATCTGGTATGCGGATTTCTTTGAGAAAACTGACCACATTGGACTCTAAGTTCTTTTCAGCAGTCTGGTTCAAGGGCAGCACCTGGAGGGTTTCTGGGTTGTACAAAGCCCCAATCACATGCCGCTGCCTCAGTGTGTTCCTTGCTAGATCCCCTGAGATCACTCCTTGTTGAACAGCCTCAGCAAGAGGTAGAACCTCTCCAGTTTCTGGCCAAAGCAAACCCATGAAAGACCAGAGAGACTCAAGGACCAACAGAGCCAAGCGAGGGGAGAGAAGGTCCCTGCGAATACTATCCTCTAAATCGTGGCGCTCTCCACTAACAGGGTCTAGAATTCCTCCATTTTGCAGCTGTCGTGCTAACATGGCGCAGGCTAAATCCTGGTCCATAAGCCCATGACGAACAGCTTCATCGATTGTCAGTCTGTGGCCAGACCGTGGATCTGCAATGCCACCAGCAAAAAGCTGTGCTTCTAGAAGTCGTACAGTAACTTTACGATCAATCAGGCCTTCCTGCACCGCACGGAAAATACCAACTTTTCTCCCAGAACGGAGGCAAACGGTTCCTCCTGGTTGCTGCTTGACAGGGAAGAGAAGGAGACCTGAGTCATCATCGAGGACACATCGCACCTGCAGCTCACACAGATTTACTTTTTCAGCTGTGTTTGGATCGATCAGCTCTCGGTGTTCTAGTCTTGACTGTAGCTTTGTAAGGATTCTGGGAGACAAAAGTCTCTTATCTTCTGCTTGCTCCAAACTCAACATTTTTCCAGTTGAATGCCTCAAACCTCCAGTGTTCATGTGGAGTTCGAGAATACGAAGTCCCACCTCCTCTCTGATGAGCCCGGACTCCATGGCTTTAACTACAGGTAACACATTTTCTTGCTGTTCACCACTCATAGATTTAGTATTTTCCACCAAATACAAGGCACTCTCAAGCTCAGAAAGAGACTGTTTGCTATGCATGTCAATTAAGCCTAGTGCTAGAGCCTGTTCCAGTGAAAGTTTGACAGGAGAGTCAGGTTGGAGGAGCCCACCCATAATGAGCTGGGTCTCCAGCAGAACATGGCAGGTGTCCTGGTCAATCAGGCCATGCTGGGCTGCCAGGAATACTGGGAACGTTTCCACTGTTCCCAGGTCAATGACTCCAGCAATGGCAATTTCATTCTGCAAGAAGAAAGAAAACAAAATCCCAGTTGAGAATCAGTGGTCTGGCAATTTGAACCAGCATGTATATTATAAAATGTTAATATGTTATCATATTAATCTATACTATCATAGAATATTAAGGGCAGCTTGTAGAATCAGAAAAAAAGAAGAAAACCCGCAACCACTTGCTACAAAAAACATTTCACATGTTCAAAAACACCACAACACATTTTTGTTAGCATTTGACTAGTTTAAACACATTTGATTTTTATTTCCCTTTTATATTTAACACCATTTTAATACTTACTTAATTTATTCTAAGACAAGCAGTAAGCATGCAACAAAGCAAATAGTAACAAAAATGCAGGAAAAAAGCTCTTGATAGGGGTAAGCAAGAAATAAAAAGAAAAGACATTAAGAAAGAGAATAAAGAGAAAACATAATAGGCAACGGTAAGAAAGAAAGCGAGCGCTACTTACCGTACGGGGTTGTACCGTGGAACACACACTAACAGGCCAACTTATGGCTCGGCAGAGCGAGGCGCAACAGGTGAGAAGCTGGTTGTTAGCATTCTGCATGCCACTCTTCATTCTGATTCCTAACACTGCTTAGACACCAAAACCTCAAATTGCCCTAACTTTAAACTGAGTAAACTAAAAAAATTTAAAAATAATAAACCACAAGTATTTGTATCAGAAATAGCAATTTATCATAATACCTGCTATTTTGAAGGTTAAGTTTACCTGCTCAATTGCACAGATCATGAGGATTTATTGCAGATTTTTTTTTTGATATAATATCATTCATGTAAAAAGGACAGGACTCTATGCAGTCCTGTGGAAAACTAAGTACACCCCACAATTCAATAGGTTGTAGAACCACCAAAGCAGCAATAACTTCAAGTAATCATTTTCAGTATGTTTTTATCAATCTCTCACATCACTGTTGAGGAATTGTTGGCCCACTCTTTTTTACAAGGCTGCCTCAGCTCATTGAGGTTTGTGGGTAATCATTTATGCACAGTTCTCTTCAGGTCCTGCCACAGCAAAACTCAGATTGAGGTCTGCATTTTGAGTGGAGCACTGCAACATCTTTATTCTTTTTTTATTCAACCATTCTGATTTAATGGTGTGCTTGGGATCATAGTCCTGCTTCATGACCAAATTTTGGATAAGCTTTAGTTATCAGACAGCCTCACATTTGACTCTAGAATATTTTGGTATACAGAGAAATTCTTGGTTGACTTAATAACTGCAAGGTGCCTAGGTCTTGTGGCTGGAAAACAACCCCAAAGTATCAGTACTCCACCACCATGCTTGACAGTATGAGGTGTTTGAGCACATATGCTGTGTTTGGTTTTCATTAAATGTGGAGCTATGCATTATTGCAAAATGTCTCCACTTTGAGCTTGTCTGTCCAATGGGCATTGTTCCAGAAGTCTTGTGGTTTTTGTTCAAAATGCAACTTTGCAAACCTAAAGCATGCACTATGTTCTTTTTTGAGAGAAGATGCTTCCTCCTGGCAACCTTTCCAAACGTCATCCTTTTTCAGTCATTTTGTAATTGTACTGTCTGTAAATTTGCTCCGACATCCACTCCTGGGAAGATTCTGACATTGTGTTATCATACACCTGAGTGCTTTGGACAAGAAAACTGCCAAAACGTCTGGTAACACTGGCTGATGATAAATTTATGCGTATTTGGTTAGCAGTGCCTGGTTGTTACATACCCTCTTAATTCCAGTAGACGCAGTAATGGTGTACTTAGTCTTTAGTCCTGCACAGAGTCCTGTAAAAACTTTCTTTTTACTATCACATAATTATAGGCAGGGAACTGAGAGTGGATGGCATTTTAGGATACCTTACAATTTCCACTAAAACTAACTGAACAGCTGATCTAACTTTTTAATCACAGAAAGGACTTATAATATCTATTAAAGTCCTGCTTTGTTTTCTGATCCCTGGATCAAAGCTCGGATGTCCACACATCTTCGACGGAAGCTGTTAGTGATTTTCAAGCAAAATGCTGGTTTAAAGTTTCACACAACAGTATGCATTAGAACAAACACAAAAATTGTCATTCTCACACACACTCGTGATCTGGACACAACATGCTCAAATGGTGAAGTTTTTTTTTGGCATAGCTGGCCTCTGGTGCACTTAAACTCTAAAATAAAAATGACTTCTTAATAACCTCTACTTTTCAGTGAGTATTTTTAGTAGAACCATAAAACATTTACAAATGAATCAGTTATGAGTGTGGCTGCTGAAACCTAAGTGTCATAAATGAGAGTGTCACACCTGAAATCCTCACACACATTCAGTGAGTAGCATACTTAAAGTGCAAAGGAAACTGCAAAAGGAGATAATTTTATGACAATGAGAGGGCTGTGAATGTGCAACTGCCACTGGTTGACTGTACATGTATATATGGGGGAAACTTATGCTGAAAAGCAATATGCTGACTTTATGCAGTGGCAATTTACCACTTTATAAAGAAAAGTAACATCAAGTAATTTTGCAGCGACAGGGATGGCAGTGCCATGTGAATGTATGTCTATTTTGACATGTTTCTAATAATGCATGTATTAAAAGCAAAGTTCTACAGCTTTTACCTCACTGGTGGCATGACTTAGGGAGCACTGATCTAGTGCGGCACCACCAAGGCCGTGTATTAACCATGTTAGCAGCCCAGCAGATGGATTTTTGTGATGATGATGACGACAGTGGTAATGAAGCTGACAAAAACCAGCGTGGGTATGGTAAATGACATCATTGCAGGCTTTTAGATTACAATGTGAGAGGGGATTACTCCATGCTGAGGCCCAGTTCAGACAGTGTATTCCAGTCTTTTTGCCCTTTTGGGTCTACATTTCACTTTGATACCATATTTATTGCTAAATGGGCTGCAGAGGTGTTTTACGACAAAGACTACAGTATTTTTTAGTGTTCATTATTTCTCCAAGGCTGACAAAAAAGGTGGTCATCAATAGCAGAAATTAATATTATAGATCATCTGAATACATGTCTGAACAGGATCTGCTGGTGTTCGTTAAACCAAACCAAGTTGATGAGTAAGATTTGTCTAAAGTGGTGATGATCTTCAGAAATGCACACTCTGTGAACACATAACATGCTGTACAACACAGTCTCTTGCTGGCCCACACATAAACTCACGCTTAGCTTACAAAAGGTATTCAGATACAAATCAACATTTTCTAAAACTTTCGCAGTTATTTTTCTTTAAGCTCGCATAAGCAAAATACATTTGTTTGCAATAAGTGTGTAGAAACCCTTCTCCATCTCAGCCCATCCCTTCAACCGATCTACCTTTCTTTCCTCCTCTTTGGCCAGTTGCTGCTCCAGCTGCTGCAGCTGCTGGGTGGAGCTGTCACACAGCTGGTTGTAGGTGGCTGTCAGCTCATCCAGCTGAGCCTCCACATGAGCACGCTCCTCCGGGGACAACCTAGAAAGGACAAAGGAGAAGGTGATAACAGGTCTGGGTCAGGAACTTAACACAGATCTGTATCTGTGCTGCAATGATTTATTTGTACAGTGGCTCTGATATAAATTCACAAAAAATGTTATTGTTCAAGTTGCCAAAGTCTCTTGGCCCAAAATTGTTTTCTTTTTTCTCCCAAAACTAAAAAATATTCAGTATAAGAGTTGGTCCACTGAAAAAATACAGCCGAAAATCAACATGTTGGACGACAAATGTTTGATAAAAATAATTAAATAAATAATAAATGCTGCTGTCAGACTTCGTGTCTTCTAGCTGAAGACCCTTGTGAAGGTTATGTCTCTTCTTCTTGCAGACATTGAGAAAGTGAATCATGCCTTCTTTTCAACCAGACTTCAACAGTCTTTTCACTAGCAGGAACTTCAGTCTCAAGTACGATTAGTGAATATTTACGAAAGAAAATGGCTTAGACTGTGGTTTGGGGAAGGCACTGGTGAAGACCTGTGGAGGCTCCTGGACCAGGAAAATCCCCTTGGTACCAACAAGATGGGTGAGAAACTGAGACAAAGGGTGTGAGGGTGGGGCATGGAAATGTGTACAGACCGGTACATAGGTCAGGAAGATATTTATAGACATATGGCTTGAAGTGGAGTGTATGAGGTGTTGTCCTGCTCCTGAAATTCAGATAAATTATCTCCAAATTTGGGTCTCAGCCAGTTTTTAATTCTTGTTTGCAACTTGTCCAAAACACTGCAGCTCGACTCCTGGCAGGAACACGCAAACTATATTTTGCCTGTTCTGGCTTTTTTGCACGGGCTCCCAGCGCGCTTTAGAACTGATGTTTTGAAGCCATTAAATGGGTTAGAACCTTTTTATCTAGCTGATCTTCTAACTTTACACACTCCCAAAAGAGGACTGTGGTCAACAGACCAGATGCTCCTGTCTACTGAGAAGCAGATTGGGCTTTCACTGTTGCTGCCTCAAAATTTTGGTAAAGCCTGCTGTTTCACAATAGGATATCACCAATAATCAGCATTTTCAAAATCCATTTGAAAACCCATTTTTATTTTGTAGCATTTAAATCAGACTGAGTCTTGACGTTTGTTTTTCTTTTCACATCTGTCCTTTAATCTGTGTTGTGTTTATTGCTTTCATTGTTGCATTAATTTTCTTTTATTCATGCGGCGCTTCGGTCAACGCTGTTGTTTTAAATGTACATATGAATAAAATAACTTGATTAAAGTGTCAAACAAGCTGACTGATACATGTTAACTTACTTGCTGGCCTGTTTGGACAGGAGGAAGACCTGTGTGCTCCTTATAGCTTCAGCTACCTGATCTTTCTTGGCTGCCAGCTGTTCACTGATGGCCTGCAAAAAAACAGAGCAATCTATTTTAGTAACTACCTTCAGCTAAAATTAAAAGGAGTTACCAACATAGCATCCTTATTCATATTCATCATGCATATTCAACATTACCTGTTGAGCAGCAAGTGAAGACTCAGCGTTGGGACCTCCAGTCCGTCCCTGGAGGCCCTTAACCCAGCCCAGCAGGTCTGAAACCTGGCCCACCCTGGCCTGCTTCTCCTCCTCCACCTCTTTCTGCACAGAGAGAGGGATGACAGAAGCAACTACTAAGATATTGTTCAATCAATTAACATAGGAGAAGCCGTGACACCTAAATGATAATGATGGCCACTGTGTAAAGCAACAGTCATTTAAAGTAAGTCAAAGCATCACCTCTTCCTCCTCCAGTCTTCTAAGTGCATCACTGATGTACTTCACATGCTGGGTTGTTAAGGTCACTAAGGCTGTGTAACGTGTGCGCAAGTCCATAAACTGAAAAGATAAAAAAAAAAAAAAACACATCACTGGCTGTGTGAGACTTCACATTCAGACCAATATAAAACACAGATATTTTGTTTACTTTAGTTTTGTAATGATTAAGAAAGTAACTTTTTATCTCATTACCTCCTGAGTGATGGCGTCAGAGGACGAGTGCATCCTCCTCCTCTTGACAGGTGATTTGTGCATTGACTCAACAAAGGCTCTGTATGTCATCAGCTGCAGTTCGTAATCCTACAGAATAAAAGCATGACAGAAATTAATTTAGAAAATAATTATATCCTTTAGATAAATCCCGGGAGTTTTACACTATAAGCTGACAATTATCAAAAGAACTCAATGCAACGCATATAAAGGAACGACCACCAGATTATTTGGACCTTTGTTGCAAAATCTTTAGGTACAGTTCAGAACTGTAATAAATTTGTGTTTATGTTTATTATTATTATTATTATTATTATTATTATTATGTTTAGTTTCAGTTATTTACCGCGCTGGATTTTCTCATTTTAGTTTTGTATTTTTTTGTTTAGAATAGTTTGTTTTCATTTACTTTTTATTCGTTTCAATATTAGTTTTCTTTTTACTTTCCCGAAAATTTTAATATAAGTGTGTGTAAATTGTATTTCACAGTTATGTGCAAAACTCAGGGTAAAAAAAACAAAAGCATCAGTGCCTCCTGATGCTACTTAAGTTGTCAAATTTGACCGAAGACCAAAACTAAAGACAATTCCTGATATTTTCATTTTGTTTTGTATTTTAAAGCACCCAGTATCATTTTAGTTTTCATTTTTATGCTAACAAAAATGTTCTTTCTCACATACTTTTAGTTTTAAGATCAGTTAATTTTAATAACATTGGCACAGCTTATGAAAAGTAAGCTCAAAATAGACATGCCTGAAGCAGTTTCTCACCTTCACCGAGGCGCAGTACTGTTTGGAGTGAGTCTGGCACTCATCTAGTTTGGTCTGGTTCTGTTCAATCTCAACTACTAAGGCCTGACGAAAAAAGAAACAATAAATCACACTTTATACAAGTGACTCTTATCATGCTCCAATCTCCCTTTTTTTGGACAGAATTTGATTATTAAGCTTCTATTAATCCACAGATTTAAATAAATGGATTCAGTGTTACGAACAGTTTGCTGGGCCAGTTGTTCAGACAGTGCTTTGCTGTCCATCTGTCCAGGTTGTGCGTTTTCTTGTCTCTCCGTTGTTTCTTCGATCCACTTGATCAAAGCAGAGTGACCGTTTCTGTACTGCTGCAAGGAAGAGCCCAAAGATTCGAGGTCTGCTTGTCTGTAGAAAAACAGAAAACCAATTTCAGAAGATTTACCCTACAAATGTACTTAGAATAAGTTTAGCATCCAGTTTGTGGTTTTAAGAAGATCAGTACTTTTAGTTTCATAATACAGTTCTCTAAACGACCAGACTGGAGCACAGGATCAGCAAAACTTCCCCACTCATACTCACAGAGTAATTTAAACATCATCATCCTTCTGCTCATATGGTTTTTCATTTTAAGTGTCTTCACTCACCGTGTCTCCATTTGTTTTTTAATTCCACTCCACCTCTCTGCCATTTGATTGGCTTTGTCCTGGTAGCGTTCAAGCTCAGGGCTACGGTCTGGGTGGAGCTTGCTGAGCTGAGACCCTGCCTCTTTAGCCTGATGTACCTCTGACTGCAGAGACTGGAAAATATCCTCCTGCTCGGTAAGCTCAGCCTGCCACTTCTGAAAGAGAATAAATGAAAACCAAACAGCAGATACAAAGGGAATTTAGAGCTTTTCTCTTTATGGAAACATGACAGGATTTTATGTAAAAGTGTGTGTCCTACCCCAAGCTGATCTCTGAGGTTTCGAATGGCGGTCGTGTCGGCAGGAACTATGTCTTCTTCACTTAATCTGCTCTCATACTTCCTAACTTGGCTCTCTGCTTCATCCAAGCTATGCATCAGGACGTCCACCGTTTTTAACCTAAAGATGTAAATGGACAATAAATTGTATCATGTGGAAGTGAACCCTTTTTTGTATATTTTTAAGTTAATAGACCAGCCAGAGGGAGAAGAAGGTGACTAACTTTTGGAGGTAGACAGATGAGAGGTTGTGCAGTTTATCCATCTTCTCCACAGCATAACTGAGCTCCGACCGGAGGGCAGGAATGCTGGATGATGTCGGTTTCTCCTCGAAGAATTTGACACAGCGACGAGACACGTCACCCAAAGTGGAGCGCAGGCCATCCAGCTCCAACTGCAGCTTCTGGAAAAGAGTATGAGTTTAAGTACAGAAAGAAAGCTTGGGCTGATCAAAGTATAACTAGATAAATGAATCTTGTGTATAGCAATAAAACCCACAGACAGATAGGTTTTTTAATTTATTGTCACTGAAAATCTAAATAATTAGGGTCATGAGTTAGAAGACTGCAAGAGCTATAAACTCATCACCTTAGGTTCAAGCTCTTTATTGGAACTATGTTAAATGTTATACAAATAATGTTAAACAAATAAAGTTTAAATATTCAACTTCATCATTATTGTCTTCAAAATATTAGACCACTTAATACAGACTAATCAATACCAGCTGTAAACCAATCATGATGACTTTATGATCAATGCCTACCATCATATTTTTTTATTTATCTTAAAACAAATTCATCAAGGCATGAAAGTTTATTCTGCCTTCGTAACATAAAACAGCAATGCAAAAATACATTAAAAACTTATTAATTTTTAAAAAAAAGTTGTTGTTCTTTGCAACCAGCAGATGGAGCTCAAACTCACCTCCTGCTCTCTAATCTGGACTGTGTTGTCAATGCTGTCACCTGGCAGCCGGAGGGGAGGTGGAGTCTCTATACCCCTTGAAAGTCTCTGCTCAGCCTCATTAAGACGAAGGGTAATGTTCTGCAGCTCTGACAGGTAAGACCGAGAGACCGACTCATCCTTCTCCACTGGAGAACAAACAAAAAGGGGGATGAAGAAAAGGAGGATTAATTCGGGTGTCAAACTGTTCCTTTAAACCAGAACTTTTGAAAACCGTGTTCATTCAGTCAGAGATGTCCAATAGCATTATAATTCTAAGAGTAACCCATAAAGAGCTTCACCCTACTGCAATGTCTTAATAAGACAGCTTTTTCCAGGTCAAAATTCTTCTCATACCCAAACATTTTCTCATTAGCAGATTAAGATTATTGTATGTTGAACTGTATGTATCCATGAGTGAGCGTGTCAGTAATGCCTCACCTGTCTCCATGTTGAGCAGCAGGTCCTGGCAGTGCTGCTGAGCCTGCTGAACGTCTTTCTCCAGCTCTCGTCTTTCAGCTGGTGTGAACAGTGAGCTCTCTTTGCTGTCTGACAGAAAGTCAGCCAGCTGGGACTCCAGGTGATCGAGGACATGCTGCCGCTCTGATGGAGACTGACTACGAACCTGATAAGTGAGACATGAAGGGAGAGGGGTAAGAACAATATAAGAGAAGAAAAGAAACTCAAACTGAAGCTCATCATGCACAAAACAGAACAGAAACAAGCTCATGCCTACTCCTTAAAGCTAAAATTATGCAGTCTTAACATATACCGTGTCCAGATTCCACCCAGAGATGTTCCTGATGTCTTTGAGCAGGTAGTGCCAGGATACCACGCTCTTCATGTTCACATGGAGTTGATGCCACAGAGACATGACCTTCTGGTACAGCTGCTCAGTCCTGTACACAAAACACAAGGAACATGAAAGTTAAGCCTAATAATACAATATTGTAATTTAAATGTTATATGAACAGGATTTATTTCAGGGATCCTGCATCATTTAAAAAAAAAACAAAACACAATCAATGATTTTAAAGACTTTGATGAATAAAAAGGACCAACCACATCAAAAGTTAATGTATATTTGAGCCCGACAACAAAAATTAAAAAAAAAATCCTTGTGACATTTTGCTCATTTTTTGCATTGAAGGCTATAGAAAATGATTAAATCGAAAATTCAAAGCAAAGAGATTCTTGTCATCACTATGAATCATTCAAAATGAATTAAAGTATACCACTCCAATTTCCTGTACATGTCTCACCTGGCAGCTGTGTCAATGGCCTCCTGGTTTGGAGGTGGGACAGAAAAACACACTGAAGGGACCATGGCTTCGTTTCCTGTTGGACTGATCACTTTCCACTTGGTCCTCTGAGAGTTGTCCTCCAGTACGCACTCCTCTCCTCGGTTTATTGTGATCTGAGAGTAAGACGTGAGATATGCAGAAAGAGAAGGGTAGATAGGAGTGTAAACAAAAGATGAAGGAAAAAATGAATGTTATGAAAAGACAGTCGTTGGATATGATGTGGAACACGTAGAGAAAAAGATGGAAGGTAAGAGAAAATAATAGAAAATAACACGGTTAAAGAAAGATGATGGAAGTGAGGAGACAAGATGGATGGAGAAATGGTCAGAAGAAAGCAAAGGGAGAAGAAAAGGGGAAACATGTAAACTGAAAGCCAAGAGCAAAAAAACTCATAATGCAACACAAAATGCAAAGATTCATGGACTTCATGACGTTAGCAGGAGCCCTAACATGACATGATATTAGAGAAGCTGACACAGGGACGACACCATGTGCTGTGAGAGCTGCTTTGCACCGGTAAAGCTTTTATTGTGAAAGCAGCAAATATGCTCCAAACTCGAAAGGAGGCTTCCTGACACCTGAGCTGGGTTTCATTAATTAAGCAAGGAAATAAATATAAGCAACACATTATCTTCAGGAAACCCAGCACAGGATAAAATCAAAGAGTTTGGTTTTAAAATTCAGTGTTAGGGCTGCACATAAATGGTTATCGCTGTACTGCCGCCCGCAACCACCACCCTCTCTCACCCCTTCCCTGCACACACACACACATCAATAATACAAAGCTGTGCACATAAACTTAATACATTATGTATATTGAACTTAAAGGTTATTTTCTGACTGACTGAATGAGCCTGAGAGGCAGAGATGGGGTTAAATTCAGTTCAGTTCAGGAATTACCACCGCCTCTTATCAACTGATCTCAGCCTAACAAGTACACTGGTGCCATTACTAAACGCATAATCTCAATAAACAGGAACAGGTTGTATACAAGTATGGAGAATCTGTAAGCAAGTGAACAGATTTATGTACCAGAAGCTTTCTGGTTTTTGGATTATAGTCCAGGTGCAACTGACCGATCATGCTTGAGCAGGTTTGGCTGAATGCAGGTTAACAATTAATATGGAGAGCAAAAAAAAGGATTGTATCTGTCACAATGCATAATCATGGCTACTATATGATGATAATTTAGCTTTTTCAAAGGCGCCTGCCCTAGCAAACTATGACTGGATATTGGAAATCTAGCCCAGCTATTTGATGGCTATACTGGAAGCCCCAAAATATTGCCTCTAGAGGATAAGTCAGCAGACTAGCCAGCGGGTTTCAAGATTTCTAACCTTATGACTTCTCATCATGTGAGAAATTTCTCAACAAGTCAGTTTATTCCTCACTTTTGTGTACACAGTAAGAAAGTATAAGCATGTGCAACAGCAGAGATGTAACGGTGTCGTCTGCTGAGCCTGTTATCTTAATATCAAAAAGCAAACTACTACTTTTTAACTCAGTTGCTTCAAGTACAAAGCCCTCTGACTGTCTACATAATTTGTGGTTTTCTCACTGCTAAACTAATCCACACTATATGCCCAAACGTATTGGGCCACATTCTTGTATTCAGGTGTTTCATTCACCCCATTGCCATTGCTTGTATAAAATTAAGCACCTAGCCATGCAGTCTGCCCATATAAACATTTGTGAAAGAATGGGGCATTCTAAAGAGCTCACTGAATGAGCGTGTGGTGCTGTAATAGGATTTCACATGAAGTGGCAGACCATGTAAAGTTACAGAGTGGGGTTGACTAGTGCGGAGGTGCATAGTGTGTAAAAGTTGCCAGTGCTGTGCGGACACAATAAATGCAGAGTTCCAAACCTCCTCTGGCATTAACATCAATACAAAAAAGTGTGCTGGGAGCTTCATGGTATGAGTTTCATATATCTGGCAGTATGATGGGCAAGTCTGTGTTTGGTGACTGACAGGAGAACGTCACCTGCCTGAATGCCAACTGCAAAGTTTGGTGGTGGAGGAATAATGCTATGGGGTTGTTTTTCTGGGGTTGACCTGGGTCCCTTAGGTCCAGTGAAGGGAAATCTTAAAGCTTCAGCTTACCTAGACATTTTCGACAATTCTATACTTCCAACTTTGTGGGGACAGTTTGGGGAAGGCCCTTTTCTGTTCCAGCATGACTGTGACAAAGCAAGGTCCATAATGGCATGGTTGGATGAGTTTGTTGGGGAAGAACTTGACTGGCCACCACAGAGCTCTGACCTTAGCCCCATCAGCACCTTTTGGATGAACTAGAATGGATATTGTGAGCCGGGCCCTCTTGTTCAACATCAGTTTCTTACTTCACAAATACTCTTCTGGATGAATGGGCACAAATTCTCACAGCCACTTGGCACAATCTTTTAGAAAGCCTTCTTGGAAGAGTGGAAGCTGTTATAGCTGCAAAGGTGGGACCAGCTCCATATTAATGCCCATGGATTTAGCATGAGATGTCATAAAAGCTCCTGTAGGTGTAAAGTGTAGGCAAACAAATACTTTTGTTGATGCAGTGTATAAACACATATCAGTAATTAAACTGTAGAATCTGTAAGTGATAGAAAAGATTTTGGTACTGGAAGCTTTCTGGTTTTGGTTTGAGGTTTGAGTGGTACTGACAAATCATGTTTGAGTATCCATGTGTAGTGCAAATATAATCCCAAAAACACTAGCTAATATCTGAAAACAATGCAGCTTTTTATTAGCTTTTTAAAATGAGCGTGAATTCATAAACAATGACCAGCACACTGAACAGGAAGACCTGGTCCGGATATCCACGGGCTCCACCGGAAGCCCTGAAAAATTTGTCCTAAGTCCCAGAGGCTGACTCTATACATGACAGATGATGGGTTCACTGGTTGTTACCACACTAAACTTTTGAGAGACACTGAATTCATCCTACTGCCAGACTCCTGCTGCTGAGGTTCTGAAATTTCCCCACTGTGGGACTATTAAAGGAATATCTCATCTTTTATCTCATCTTACATGTGCACACAAAAAGAGTGATCTGTCTGCTTGACAGCATGACAAAACATTTAAAATAGCCTCAATTTGCTGATTTGATTTTCCTGAGCTCTGCTACTGTGAAAAGGTCCTCAAATGCTAGTTTAGCTGTTAAAACATAACACAACAAGCTTTCACATTTTTGTGTGAATGAAAGGCACCCAGAACCAATTTATAAACGCTTTCCCCATCTAAATTTATTCCAAGAAATTTTCCAGGGCATGCACGAGGTTCATTACAATCATAAAACCTGAAATCAGCTGATAAGAAAGCAGCAACCGGGGGCAGTACAGTGTGTGCAGTGTAAGAATCTGAGGTGAGAGAGGGAGAATATAGGCAGCTATACCTGAACGTTTGTCTTGCCAGCCCAGCCGACATACGAAAGGGGGGGGAGGGAGGGAAGAGAATGAGGAGGTGGAAGAGGAGGGAGTGAGAAGGGAGAGGCCAAAAAAAGGTACATGAGGGTATGGAGAGAAAGGAGAAGACACAGGAAAGTGAAGGAGAGAAAGATTACTTTTGGTCATGTGCATGTTTGTCCAGATGATTGTTATAACTGTCAGCGCTGTGGGAGGTTTCATTTTTTACTCTAGATCAGTGATGAGGTATAGGACCAAACCACCTTCCTCCTTCACCTGGTAACAACACATCACATATAGTGTGCTTCAGGGAGCAAACCCACCCTGAGGAATCGAACACACAGCAGAATAAATACAGCAGGATTAGGGGCAGCTGTTGGTCAATGTCAAGTTCTCGGAGTGCTAGGTGCTGGTTTTTTATCTTGAGTGCAAAGAGGATGGGAAAGATGTATAATTGATTGGCTTTTAGATTCCCCGAGGACATCACAGCTGAGTGTGAGAGAGAGAGAGAGAGAGACTCACAATGCACAGCCTCCGTTATTTTTATCAAAGGTTGAGTCACAGAATGTTTTCAAAAGAGAACAAAGACACAAATCATGTATTGTATGAACTCTATCCAATGATGTTTTGGATCATAATAACTATGATTTTTCAGCTTCCAAATCTGTATGAAGTAAAAACTGGAAGCGTAAGCTAAAAAGAGGAAATACACTGCCGTAGTGTGTTTAGTGTTATGGACCACCTCAGGCTGAAAAAAATGTTAATATAGATGTTTCAGTCTAAAACTAAATTTCACAAGCTTAAGAGAACAACCACAGATTTGTTGAGTAAGGGCTTTGTGGGAAGTGCAGGGCAGAGAGGTGGTGGTTTGTGGAGAGGGGTAAAACAGTAGAGGTGAGGTCAGTGGTGAGCTGGTGCTAAATATATACACTCTTTTCCTCAAACAGCATGACAGATTTCAAGGACACACATGCCCACATGTTCATGAAACATAAAAATAATAATAATAATGTTTTGGGTGCCGTACCTCGATCTGCTTGTAGTCACAGATGGCTTTGATGGGCGTTGTGGTTCCCAGGGTGCTCTCTGCACTGCGAGGGCGGAGCTGCACCACCGTCTTGGCCCGGCCCACAAGGCTAGCCACCGTACTCCGGTACTCAATGAGCTGCTCCTTCTCCTCCTATAGGAAGGACGAAAACCAGTAACCATTCAAACTGTTAATCACCTCTTATTTTATTGGTTGTATATATACACACCGTTGATGGGGATGGTGTTTTAGAGAAAGTGTGGATACAAACAAAAATGTATACAATAAACTGTGTCATGTACATAAAAATAAATAATGCAAACAGGAATCTACAGCACTGCTGGCAAGTCTGAGAGGCTGTAAATCAAATACATGCTTACAGTAACAATGCTAATGTTTAGTAGGTATGATATTTACATTTACAGCCACGTGAAAAAGAAAGTTTTCACAGACCTTCATGCAGTCCTGTGAAAAACTAAGTAAACCCTTACTGCTTCCATAGGAATTAGGAGAAGTAGCAACCAGGTGCAGCTAACCAAATACACTTTATAAATGATCATCAGTCAGTGAGAACACCTTTATAAAGGCCGAAGTTTTGGCAGTTTGCTAGTCTGGGGCATTCAGGAGTGTGTTAACACAATGCCACAATCTTCTCAGAAGTGGACATACCACCAAATTCACCCCTAAGGTCAGATCATGCAATGCTCAGAGAAACTACAAAAATCCTAAGAGTGCAATCTCAGATTCTACAGGCCTTAAATGTTAAATTTCATGACAATATGCTTGTTTGGAAGGGTTGCCAGGAGAAAACATCTTCTCTCTAAAAAAACATGGCAGCATGACTTGGGTGTGCAAAGCTTCATCTGAACAAACCACAAGAGTTCTGGACAGACAAGACCAAAGTGGAGATGTTTGGCCATAATGCACAGGACCAAGTTTGATGAAAAATCAATCACAGCATATTAGTACAAACAGCTCACACTAACTGTCAAGCATGGTGGTGGAGGGGTGATGATTTGGGCTTGCTTTGCAGCCACAGGACCAACTCCTCTGTATATCAAAGTATTCTAGAGTGTCTTGTGAGGACATCTGTCCAACAGCTAAAGCTCAGCTGAAATTGCTTCACACAAGAGGACAATGATCCCAAGCATACCAGCAAATCAACTACAAAATGGCTCAAAGTCCAAACTTAAAACCAACTGAAATTCTGTAGTGACACCTTAAGAGAGCTGTGCATAAACAAATGCCTACAAAACTCAATGAACCGAAGCAACATTTTAAAAAAAATGAGCGGGCCAGAACTCTTCCACAATGATGTGAGAGACTGAAAGTCATTCAGAAAAGGATTACTTCAGGTTATTGCTGTTAAAGGTGGTTCTTCAACCTATGCAGGGATTCATGGGGTTAACTTATTTTTTCATAGGACCACATAGAGCCCTTTGAAAACATTATTTTTCACATGATTGTATGTTTAGTGTGTTTCTAATCAACATGAACTCCAGAGTTCAGTTGAGGTTATTTGGATATCAAAGCATAAAAATAATGTTTTGACCACAAGATTGCACCAGATTAAAAGAATGCCTTATAAAACTTATTAAAATTCAATCTGGTGGGGCATGCATGTCTTTAAAAAAACCATAGTATATGACAAGGTACTCAATAATAGCTATTTCAGTCAAATTAAAACGTGTACCTCACTGTGGCACTAGAAGAAACCACAAATGTGCTTCAAAATCTTGAAACAAGCCTTGCAGAAGCAGTTCAAATATTTCAGTGTGGAAACATTCAGACATTTACTCCACATCTTTTTAAGTTCATAATTTCATACCACAAAAAAAAAAACTACCCAAATCATATTAAAGACATTTCATCAATATTTTCCATCTGAAGCCCTTCAACATATAATCAGCTTGATGGCCCATTAGCCTGTAGCTGCTAAGATGAGTGGACCCAGTGTTTCCTGACTCAGCTGCCCATGTTAGCCTGACCACTAACCATTAAACATTTAACATGTGCTTTTCGCCCTGACAGGTAGAATTACATTTCATTTCTGTCTCACCACAAGCAGAAGCAGAGAGAGTCATTAAGGATTCATTACAAAGAGAGACAACAGGGAGACAGGTACGGAGTGGAAATGATAACTGGGGGGGGCTAAAAGACAGAGGCAGAGAGGGGGAAGAGCGTGCCTGAGTTAATAACTTTATACATTACACTCCAGGAATGAATTTCACAGTGAGACGGCATTCGATGCAGTCAGCAGGACCAGAACAAGTCGAATGACAAACATAATTTACACAGACATAAATTAAAATGTGGATGCATGGGGAATTCTAGGCGATTCCCCATGCATCCACAGGCCAATGAGAACTTCTCTAAAACAAAATAGATTATGACAGAACCATAGCTCTCAAATGTCACATAAAGTGGCCATGGATTGGGGTTTCTTGAACATGTATAGCAGCATTATGACAGGGAAAGGTTTCCGTATATGTAGATTTATCAACTCAGTTATGCATTTATCTGCCTTCAAAGGCAGCAAGTGCTTGTGAAACTTAACCACATATGAAGAAGTCATTCAATATCTGCACAAAGAGAAGACGAGTCAGGAAATAAGTCAGAATAGAGGGTGAGGTTTGATCAAATGGCCACTTCTAAACACCATCTCCACCTTAAAGAAGGTGAATAGGATGACTCAATGTCTTTTTCTCAAGTATTATCTGACTCTAACAAAAGGTCAGCTGTGTGTTTTTTGTTATGTTTCTTTACAGGTACCTGCAGTTTCAGCGGCCCCTCCCAGTGAGACATACAGCATAATGAACTGGAAACTTCATTAACACAGAGGTAGGCTGACAGACGCAAACGTGCACAGATGTAAACATAGTGGATAATGTGTGATTATAGCATGTGTACATAAAATGCTGAGTACATACAGGGAACTAAGAAGATCATTTGTTTGTGACACTTGCTCTCATATACACCTATTTATTAAGAGGACACCGACGCTGCTCCAGCCTGCGGAGTGATGCTTACACTAACCCAGCCATCTGCTTGAAGTCAGAGGGCTCTGTGTGTGTGTGTGTGTGTGTGTGTGTGTGTGTGTGAAGTAGGTGTGAAGATGGCATGGTAGCAAATGTGCCACAGGGGGGATGATTCAGGATGCTAACAGATTATTTCACCCTATCACGCAACGTGCTGCAGCGGCCTGAGGTAGAGCGAAAACAATCAGGAGGACACTGCTACACCAACACCCTGGATACTGCAAGTCTCTCATGCGCCAGTGATGAAAAACTGCATATCATTTCTGCTATAGTGTACTCTGGGAGTATATATTTTACACTGCGCACACAAGATAGCAGCAGAGAGAGAGGACACCCAGTTATCTGGGATAAAAATATATTACTTAAGATGCTTATTATTTTATATTTTGTGGCTTGCAGATAACTTTGCAACCATAGCTCAGCAGGTAGAGGTGGGTTTGGTGGTTTGAAACCTCCAGTGCCCATTTTTCTTTGGGTAAGATTCCCCCTGAGAAACTGCCCCAGAAGTCTCTCATTGTTGTGTGTGAATGAAAGTGCTGTATGTACACTCACCAACTGCTTATTAGATACACCTCGCTAGTACATGGTTGGACGCCTATTGCCATTAGAACTGCCTTAATTCTTCATGTCATAGATTCAACAAGCTTGGAAAGGTTCCTTGGAGATTTAGCTCCGTACTGACCTGATAGCATCACACAGCTGCTGAGAGTGCGCGAGCAAGGCGGCCTACAAACCTGACTCAACTACACCAGTTCTGTCTGGAGGAATGGACCAGAATTTCAGAGAACTATTGTGAGAAGCTTGTGGAAGGACACCCAAAATGCTTGACCCAAGTCATACAGTTTAAAGACAATTCTACCAAATACTAAGAAATGCATGTAAACTTCTGACTTTGAAGAAATTAATAAAAATCTCTCTAAAATATTCCCTATCTCATTATTGCAGCATTTAACAAATAGAAATAATTTGGCAATCCTAACTGACCTAAAACAGGAGAAGTTTAGTCTGATTTAATTTCAGACAGTGAAAAAAAATGTTTACAAAAAATGTGTCTTTTCACGCAGTGTACGTAAACTTCCGGTTTCAACTGCTCCTGATGAAGGTCAGTTGATCCAAAACATTGCCATTTAAAACAGATGTAGAGCAACATCTAGTAAAAGGTATTTAATTGTTTTTAGGAAGTCTCCAGTGTCCTTCAGCACACCTGTCACCCATTTCATATCATGTGTTTGTAGGGTAAATTCTTTTGGAGCAAATTTAGTCCAAAAAAGAAAAAAATACTGCTAAGTTAAAATATTTCAGATTCATCTGAGGGTTACTGAAATAAAAAAATAAAACATGCTGTAATAAAATCTGTATTATTTATGGGCAGCTGACATGAAAAAGTGAAATGTTATTTTATTTAGCACATCACTTTTAAAACAGCTTCCTATAAAGCTGTCTGGAACTGTATATTATTCATAGACAGAAAATTGAAGGAGAGATACCATTGAGTCCTGCAGCAGGTCTTCCAATTTGCTGAGTCTGCTGTTTTTGTCACAGGTATACTGTCTCTTGATGGTTTCCTGGAGCTGTCTGAGGTATGACTCACAGTCCCGAGCATCACTCATGAACTGACAAAAAAAAAATAAAAGTGTATTCATATATAATTGCACCAAAATGTACATTTAAATAATCTGAAAAATAAAACTCATTATGTATGTGGATGGAGGGCATTTACCAAACTTAGAAAGTGGTATATTAGGAGTCTCACCTGGAAGTATGCTGTGTTGTCTTTGAGATGTTGCTCCACACACATGCAAAGCTGGTCCACCCACTGCCACTGAGTCTGCAGGGCTGCACTGTAAGCCTGAAAACACGGAGATGGATAGAGACTGAAAGTTGGTTCCATGCATAAGAACTGCTTCAGGGGAAAAAAGTGAGATTTTTCAAGCTTCAAATCTTATAAACACTATAATCTATCTGCCGGGCTTTAACCAGGATGTTAATCAGTACAGACAGAGTCAGCATTTTAGACAGCCACTGGGGTTTCTGGCTTTCAGCAGTGACAGAGGACAGGCAGCGTTAACACGAGACTGGTATGAAAACCAAATCCCAAATATGTGCAGTTATTCCAGTATTTTGTGTTTCATTAAATGTTTCTACTAGATCCACATAATTCCTACTCACTGCCAAAAAAGGTGGGTTTAGAAAAAGGTTAGGGAGTGCAAAGTCAATAAAAGAGCTTTTAAACAAAAGCAATTTGGTCGACTTGTTCCACACAAGTGAGCCAGGGAGACAGAAGCTGAGTGTCTGCAAAGGTCATCCAGCCTGACTGAATAAAATCATGAAATTCACCTCCACGGTCTGCTTGGCAGGATGGTTCTCCTGACACAGACGGCTGGCCGTTTCCTGGAGTGACCGCATCACATCTCTTTTCTCATCCAGCTCTAACCTCATTTCCTACAAACAGGACAGGAAGGGAGGAAGGTTAAAGGTGAAAAATACTGTTTATTGTATGAAAACAATCCTTTTTTCTTAAGTTTTACTAGGTGTGGAAAACATGTTTGTACATAACTGTGCTCTTTAGAAACAACGCAGGGAGCTTGTTTTTTGCATGGCATGTAATATGCTTTTTGAGGTTGTGTTTGCCCACAGAGGAAGCCATCAGTGTGAGCATTTCTCCCCCTTCCCCACACTCACACTGTATAATTCTTTCTTGGCGTTCATGTTGGTGTTGCTATCGCTCCAGTCGTAGGCGATCTCTTCCTCCTCCCTCTCATTGAGCCAGATCAGCTCGTCAGTGCAGTGCGACACAAACGCGTGCAGACTCTCCAAGCTCCGCAGGCGCCATGACGAATGTTCCTATAGCAACCACACAAACAAAACACCACACTGATCAGCAGTGCCCAGAGAAATAAATAAATAAAGAAACAAATGAATGGTGATTGTGGTGCATTTAAAGAACAATGGACACTAAAACTTTCCAGGAAGACCTTCAGAACATGCAACTAATGATGAACAGCA
Organism: Etroplus canarensis; assembly: GCA_015106775.1. Lineage (NCBI taxonomy): Eukaryota > Metazoa > Chordata > Actinopteri > Cichliformes > Cichlidae > Etroplus > Etroplus canarensis. The sequence goes on along the minus strand of VUQH01017737.1, from coordinate 2,658 downwards.
TCTTGAATTTTCATTATACACATTAAGTAATATTGGTTTTTAAACAAGAAAACACAGAGGATAAAGAAATAAAGACAAAATAAAGACAAAAATATGGTAAATTTGAGGGCAGCAGAATAAAGAGAGAGAGAGAGAGCAGATGCAGAATTGTGTC